>JAACJT020001898.1:0-13556 GCA_009936485.2 Gymnarchus niloticus | reverse complement strand
TAACATTTTTGAAAGCAGAAGAAATTCTTGTTAATTTTGGTTGCATTACTGTTTATTAGTATACAGTTTAATGGTCATTTTTTTTCCCCCCAAGCCAATGTACACATTCTGCCCACATAAATGGCCTCAGATGGCTTCTTTGTGTGGCTAAGACTTTTGCACAATACTGTATATCTAATATATCGTGAGTGAGCACGTTGTGCTCCGAAGTGCAATGTTCATGCGTCTTTCTTTAGTGCAAAAAATAAAACTCCCAGTTCTGACTTGTTATTTTAAAAATCTCTCAAAGCCAGTTTATTTCCTAGTACAACTATTTTCTCACCAAGACCTAGCCCAGGGACCCTTTTTTTTTGTTCACTCATTGTTCACACTCAATTTTTATGAAACACTGGCCTCTCTGAGCTGGTTCTTGTGAAAGACCCGCTGCTTGCCATAATTCAGTTTGATTTGGCTAACATGCCAACATCTAAGGTATAATATTGATAGCTGCTTGCCCTGCTGTCATTATATTTGGAAACCGTAAAGATGATTTAAAAATTCATTCCCTGCCCCAGACAAAAAGTGAATGGGTTTCCTCCAACTGGAATGCTAAAGGCAAATCAATAAACGAGAAAACAACTCACCATACCCTCGGTAGGTCAAATAGCAGTAATTTCAAGCTGGGGATGTGCAATCGAGAATGCACAAATGAAGGAACGCTCTTTGACAGACACATTTAGACAGAGCCATCAGATGTGATTTCTATTGCCATGGGGAATTCTCGACTCCGCAGCCTAGAAATACATCAGGGGTGTCGTAGCCACTTGGGATCACGCTGACTGCTAACATAACCCAGCAGAGCTGAGTAGCCATTTATGCTGGATGACAGTTATCAGAAAAAATGGATTTCAAAACTTAACATGTGCTATTAAAAATTTTAGCAGTAAGCACTCCTGGGTGCTCATAATAAAATATCCATTATAAAAACATTTGTAACACACAGGCATAATTTTGTTCATTTCATTTCAATTTTATTTATATAGCACCTTTAACAAAGAGCATTGTCACGCAACGCTTCACATAGTCCCCGGCCCAAGGTGCCCAGAGAGAAAGCCAACACAGTACATTTATGTGTGTGTGTATTTCCCAATCCTCCATCGCTGAGGTCAAAGCTCTACCATCTGCTACATTATCAGTATAAAGGCAACATTAGGATAACAATAATTATGACTGATCACTCAAAACTGCAATTTATCCTATTGATACCTTTTATAGGTTTCATTTCACTTTAGCCATCTGTAAAGGATGTTTATCAGCACAAGTAAGCATTAACGTTTATCCGTATGTCTATGTATTCTGAGGCACAATCATCATGTATACAACAAGCCACAACTCATACTTTGGACTGAATAATCAGATATTCATAAATATATTTATATACAGATACAATATGCTTCACTACAAAGAGTTAAATGCTGAATGGACCGTGTCACTTACTTGATTGTTTTCTCACCTGTGCTGTAAGGGAATTTAACTGTTGTGTCCTTTACCATTTTCATGAAGTCTCGTCTTTGAGGTGGTCAGAGTACTTGTAATGGTTCATAGTTATTCTATGGTTGACTCTTGCTTGTATTACATGATTATGATTCTGCATCTGCCTTGAAACTCTGTTAGTGACTGATTGACCTATGCCCAGCTTAGACTCTGAGTAATGCTTTGGAATTCAGACTTTGGAAATAAACTCGATACCAAAAATACTACAGAATATTTCATGTTCCTTCATTTCCTCATATAAAAATTCTGGTCACATAAATACAATATCTCCTTTCCAAAGAACTTGACTGAAAGACAAAAGTAAAAATGCTGCTTTGAAATTATGGAAAAACCCACAAAAGCAAAAATGATGAACACTACCATTTTTTAAGCAAACTTTTTATCCATCTGTCAAATATTCCATGAATGGAATTTTTATTGGCATTATATATGAATTAATTAATAGGTAATTTTTCTCATCATGACAGAGTACAGCAAATAATTTGAAGGAGGACTGTCGTATTTAATTGAAACTGTCTTTAACTGTTCCAGTGAAATCTGACAAAAGACACTGACAGGCCTCGTTTATTGCTTGCAAGAAGATGTTTTCAGCTCTCAATGCTTTATATGGCTTTTGTGTCATTCTGTTCAACTTGAATGGGTCCCCAGTGTTTCTGACATTTCACTGTCAGGTTGCTCACAATCCTTCGCTGCTCTGCTGAAAGCTTCACACATACAGTTATTGAAAATATTGCAAAACATATTGAAGCTGCTCTAGGGATACACGCCACGCCAGCGAAGAAAATTTTAAGCCTACAGAATTTGAGGTACATTGACAGTGGAGGACCTGTCAAACATTACAAGAAAATCTGCACCTTCTTAAACTTCTGAAATATTTTTATTGTGAACAGAATACTGATACAGAGTGCTGTACCACCATCATATTTTACCCATCCCACCCCTCTACGTAAGACATGAGCAGTCTCCGAATTTTCTTGAGTTCATCCAACCTGTTATCAACAATATATTTGATTATTTCCAAATAGAGGGTGTCTAACAAGGCTGGTAGCCAAAGTTTGAATGTTGAGACCTCTTTACTGACCTACACTTATAACTACTATTTAGTTTATAGCTTTCCTTATGTGTTGAATATATCACCAAATCAGTCCACTTATTAATATCTGCTGGCAGTCATATGGATGACAGACTACTATATCACTGCAACTATATATACACAGTATATACAGTATGTACATGTGTGTGTATATATATAATGTTCAGCGCAACTGAAATTTGAAACCGTGCTTTGAAAAGGTTTTATCGTTTTACAAGTTGATATGTGGCAAGGCGAGCAGCATGAATCAGACTGGAAAAGTGCGTCCGACGTGGTGCGTCAGCAGAGCCTCTGAGGCAAGTTACTACGAAGCGCAGAGAATAGAGAAAAGGTAAGCCAATCAACGAGCACGTAGTGAGTAACTGGTACTACGTGCTAATTAAATAGTTTGTGAAACACATAATATTATACATTTTAACAAATGGAATTCACTTTTCCTGCACTATGATTCGCACCGATGCCCAGTTGCTCGATATGAAATCCGGGATGTGAATGTCCGGTTTCACCGTTCCAGCTCTCTTTCTGTCACTCACCGAAGGCTCAGTTAATCGCATCCTTGCTTTCCCTTCAGATTCCGGACATACAAGCCTGGCATCCGGGCGCTATAATATCTGAAAATGAGAGGTCGCAATTTTCTGGAAATTGTTCATCTTGGAATATTTCTGTGGTCGTCCTTTCTGTTTAGAGGTGAGACATCTTCCCTTTTTTAGTTTAGAAGAGAAACATGCATGCCAGTTTATACATCTAAAACTCAATGAACCGAGTTAATACGCCAGTTTAGAATGTATTATTATTATTATTATTATTATTATCTGCCAGTCTGTTATTTCGTCTGCACGTATGCTTTCCGTCTCGTTTGACTTACTGTTAAAGTTGATACAATTGCTGCGGAATGTTTTCTGTTAATTATGCAGACGTTATTGAAGCAACGTTATTTCAAAAGTGAAGAGGACATATTTAACGTCTAATTTCCATGAATGCTTGTTAGGTACCTTTTAATGCGGGGAGTGCGCTTACGTATGTGCAAAGCTATATATTTGTGTATCACTATAGCTGCCTTTTCGGTTTCTAAATACAAATATTGAGCAGAGATAAGAGCTTCGTATCATAATGAGTACTTATTTTAACGTAATATAGTTACTGGACTTCACATTAAAGCTATCATTATAAACTCTAAATGAAATTTAAAAATTTCAATGTTTTGCATTGTACTTGCTTGCAAACTCTTAAACAAGCATTTAATGAACGCAAAAATCGTATTTCCCGACTGCTAGATAGTCCAGAGGACAAACTTCTCACCATTTTTTATCGTACAATTCATAACCTACGGTCTCGACCGCTCGTCTGCGAACTTTCCATTTGCAACACGTGTAAAAATCGTCCCCTTATAGCAAACTGAATGATTCCGTATTGGAATCGGTCACTTATATGAAAGTCAGATTTCACCTTGTGCTTTATTCAGTATACGGTGTATTTAATATGAATTTATGTGACATGATTTGGTTTACTATGACAGGAATACGAGGAAATTGTGAAAAGGTCAAATCCTGGAAGAACCGGGCAAAACCTGTCCCGGTTAAAGCACCTTGCGTTCAAGCGGCTCATTCACTCATGTTTAAATGAGCAGAATTGGAATTACTGGGCTCCAGTGAACTCCATAAGATCACTGTCATATTCTTGTGGAAACAGTTCACGCAGTAATCGACTTCTCACCGGATTTGGCTTTCTTTGGCTCCGTGCTTTGCAGACTTGTTCGTAGGCTACTGTACATAAATGTATATATAATGAACCACAAAACCACATCGTTGACAATCAGCTCCCCATACACTAAGAAGTCAGCACCAGTATTGTGCTTGGCTGTTTTGGATTTTACATTACAGAATCAAGATCGCTTTATTTGCCAGGTACATATACGGTACTTGCACTATGGGAATCTGTCATGGTCGTTTTGGTTGCGTGCATATCTATAGAGACAATAGAACCGCAATACTAAAAACAACAACAAAAAAAAAGATTAAAAGAACAAAGTATTATATACAGTAAAAGTGTAAAAAATAGCACAGAATGTTACAAATAAGTATAAATAAATGTACAAATATTAATCTCTGATTTGAAATATACGAGTATGCAAACAATTGTACAAAGGACATGACAACTGTCAAATTTACATGGGGCAACAAGTCCACTGTGTAAGGTATAGAGAAAACAATGCAGGTACAAATACAGAGAACCATTAAAGAAACCAGTGTATATGGTTTGTACAGGAGTCAAATAAACCAGTGTGTAAGTTATGGAGTCAGAGAAACCATCATATAAGGTGTGTAGAGGAGTCAGAGAACTATCGTATAAGGTGTGTAGAGGAGTCAGAGAAACCAGTGTTTAGGGTATGGAGAGGAGTCCGAGAAACCAGTGTGTAAGGTATGAAGAGGAGTCAAAGCAATCAATGTATGAAGTATGGAGAGGAATCAAAGCTGAAGCTTCATTATTTCATTTATCCATCCACCTCAGAGCAGCTAATCTTGGTTTGTGGGGGAAGTCCTGGAGCTGATCCCAGGCAGGATACTTCATACGGCTACGCTACACCATGGGTGGACTAATCCTTCACAGGACATACACACACTAATACAATGGGCAGTTTTAGAAATGGCAATTAGCCTCACTGGCTGTGGGTGGAAGCTCCATGCAAACATAGCCAAGATGGAATTCAAACCCTAAACCATGGGGGTTTAAGGCACAACAGTGCCTCCGGCTAAACCACCATATCAACCTTCTTAAATTATTTGACATGATTCAAAATTAACGCTCTACCTCTTAAGATAATATTCAAAGAAATGTGATTGTTTTCTGTTGCAGTTTCTGAAATATTTGTAGTAATTACCATTATGTGATGGTGAAAAAAAGAGAAATAACATAAGAAAAACAATTCTAAAGAAGGGAAATATTTTTAAGAATTTGTATAATTTTTGATTAATGCCTTTATTTGCTCCATTTATAACCTGCGGTCCTTCCACTGCTAAAAGACACTCAGAGGGGTGCCTCCTACTGGGCACTTAGGATAATTATCTATAACCCTTGGGTTTCCAGCTTTAATCCTAACATCACACTATTACTTCTCCATATAAAAGATGTAAATATACTTTTCTATATAACATTCAATTGAATATATCACTTTTAAATGATTTTATATGTGATGAACAGGACAGTGAGCCTGAATATTGCTTTGAAAACTTCATAAACCACAGTGCATGGAAATGTACATGCCTGATAATCTGCAAAGAGTGAGCTCTGACCTATCTTTACTTAATTGCTATTACATGATAGATGTAGAACTGTCCTTAACTTTCACTGCTAATATCTGGACAGCTGAATTAAAGAATAATAAAAATAACTCAATGTTCTGAACCCTAAAGCTATTCCTGTTGCTCTTGGAAACAGCAGTGATTAGTATTATGATCATGATTTTGTACTGAAGTGCTTGTGTTTTGGGTGCATCAGTATGTTCTGTGCCACTTGTGTATAAAGCGCAACATGGGAAGGTTTAAATTTAATGACACTGACTTATAAGCAGAAGAAGACAAAGGAAGGAGAGAGAGAAAAACAGAACAGCAGAAGTGAAAAAGTATTGATCTAAGCAATGAATGTTCCTAATGTACGCAATGGTAAAAGTGTGAAAGGATACAAAATAAAAAGGATGTTTTATTTGTATGGTTATCAGTTGAATCAGTACATCAGCTTATTGAGTAGAGTTCTCAGTAAAATGATTATGCGATAAGTATATAAATAAACTTCCTGAAAGAATTTGTAAGCAGCTGTGGAAGATGGATTATTGATGAATGGATCAATAACACATAGAGCTTCATTAAGACATGCTAAAAAGTCAACGATTTTTCATAGAATATGTAATATAGCATTTTTGTATGGTTCGTAGACAGTATTCTTCCAGGGATTATCTCCATGACACTCAGCCAAAAGCCTGCTAGCCATGGGTGTTAGATGGCCAGGTGAGAATTCGCAGCATAAAGGAATTAAGCCATACATTAGTGATGAAGTCAGCCTATGGCTAGCGACAAAGTTTGCCTATGGTTTCTGTAAAATTTGTGGCGAGGTTATGCATTAGAGACAACCTTAAGACTCCTCCAGGTACTTCAGTGCTTTTTACTGCTAGTAGCTGGCCTGCTGATACAGGTGCGTAAAAAAGAGAAATAATGTAATTTGTTTCATAGCAAAACTATCAAACAAAAGCTGTTGTAGGCAATTTATCTTATTCCATTTAGGAATATACAGAACTTTTACAAAGTTGCACATATTGTATGGGTCTATTTTTCCACTTTTGTGAAAGTATAAATTTTGAAGGAAGGTCATTAGTTTTTTGTGCAGCATTATAACTTAAATTAGCATAGCTTTCCATTTCATCAAGGTGCTACAGAGAAGTTTTCTTTGATCTCCTTCTTATTGATGAGGCATTCTTCTCTGCATGTCTTTTTTTAATGGATGACAAACAGCCATACTTTGCCTCCTGGGGATATGTGTATTTCTGTTTGGTTTGTGGTTATTTATGTTCTCTTACATGGTTTTTGTGTCAACGCTTCATGGGGAACCCGAGCAGAGCAGGAAACAGCTCCATGTGTTGATAGTGGGAGATGAGGCAGAATGGGCCTGCATTGTTTGTGAGGTTAGGTGTTTATCACAAAGCTATCAAAACTACAGGGCATTTATTATAATTAGCACTCAGGCATAGGCAGGTGTTCTACATTGCCTGGCTTCTGTATTCGATTGCATAGCACTTGCATTTTCTGTTGTCTTTTGGAGTATGTTTTACATCCATCTTCCATAACCACAGTAAGCCATGGACCCTATCCCAGGATGCACCAGGCCAGGGACATCCTAGACGAGACAGCCAGCTACATACTCAAGGGAATTTAGAGGGAACAGATTTTCCAAATTTCATGTGATTGTACTGTGGTAGGAAACCAGAGTTCACAGGGAAAACACACCCATTCCACACACAGAAAGTGAGAGGTGGGATTGAATCTCACAGCACCGCAGTGCCACCTATCACTACATTGGCCAGTGAGAGTGCTTCAGTTGATTTAAATGCTTGGTGATTTAGCTAGCTGATATATTTAGGACAGGTTGTCTTTTTGTGCCCTTCTTCCGTTTTCTCTTTGGCTGGCTCCCTCTCCTTTCTGCTTTTGTGCTGTAACCTCTGTCAGGGGCTCCCAACGGATGTGCCATTCAGGGATGCTGCTTTGACAGCTCAGCCCTCTATTGGAATCCTGAGTGGTGACCATCGCGAGCGTATCTGTCTGCACGTGATGGAGCCTCAGTGCTTTACTGCTACTCTTTTACATCTGGTGGCAGAGATAAGCAACTTCCACGCAATTCTATAACATTATAGGGACATTTCTTAAACTCACAGATTTTATGTAACTTGGATAGTGAGTCCAGATCTACCAGGTAAAATGGACTGTGACTGTCTGTTTTCCCCATTAAGTTGTTTTGGAACCTTTGACACAGAGATAGCTGCAGACGTGGTATTTTACCAAATATAGTGGTATGTATGAATAAGGCCATGATGAGAAGCAGAAGCCTGTAAGGTAATTTCTGGCACTCTGACATTAGTTCCCTATCATTGGGAGGGTCTGTTGTTTGTTGCAGTGCGGGAGCCAGTCAATGAGACAAGACAAAGGTGAAGTAAGGACATTCTTTCCTGGATTGGAGTGCCTAAATGGACTCCTAGAGATGCGTAGTCTCTCAAAAGTAAATATAGTTAATTTCATTGAAAGGGATTGCATAAGGATTGTTTACTGTATACCTGTGAATGATTGCAAAATTTAATTTACTCTCTGTTCTTAATAATCATCTCCACACCCATTCTTAATATGGTCCAAATAACGATTTGAGTAATTTGTATTTCTGGCACACAGAGATTGTTAATCTCCATGATTAGTGATATTCCATCCATCCATCCATCCTCCGCAAGTTATCCTGGTCAGGGTCACAGGTGGGCTACCTGGAGCCTGTCTCAGGCAGCACAGGCCACGTGGCTGAGGTACATACTGGATGCATTTCCAGGCAAGATACACAAATGCATATAGTCATACTTTAGGGGCAGGTTAGAGACATATTAATTCAATTCAATTCAATTTTATTTATATAACGCTTTTAACACGGAGCGCAGTCACAAAGCGCTTTACATAGTCCCGGCCCCACAGTCCCCAGAGAGTAAGCCAAAGGTGACAGTGGCAAGGAAAAACTCCCTCAAGAGGAAGAAACCTTGGGAGGAGCCAGACTCAAAGGGGCAGCCCATCCTCCTCACCCATGTGCAATTAACGCAATTGCATGTCTTAGAATGCTAGACGAAACCTATTCACACAGGGAAACGTATGCCACAGAGAGAGGAGAAACTTTTAGAATCATTGTGAAATAATAATTGATTTTTAAACATTTTGGCCTCATTTGGCTACAAATGGGGTCACTCATTCCTGATGCATAATGCTTTCAATTTAGTCTGTAAATGGACCACAGTGCTGTGGATCTGAACCCTGTCTCATAATCCTAATCTGCCACTTTTTGTGGCGGCTCAGCTGTTGTGTAGGATGCATTTTTCCTATTTTTGTACCATTTTAAAATTTATACTATGGCAATCTAAAACATTAAAGTTTTTCAATTGAATAAATGTCTGACATTTGCAGGCTCATTATAGACCAAGTTTTAGTTTAGTTGTAGACAACAAGATGAGTTATTGCCATTTTGATTTGTTTTATAATGACTTAAATTTTTCATTAGCATTGCATTCAGATTTATGTTTACCAAGCATACCGATGTATTCAGTGTTTTACCATGTTGCACACTCACTCTTGTACAAAATGTTTTAAGTATATTTGATATAGCTGAAAGGAAGGATTAATGAAGGGTTTAGTTGTGATTTGAGCCATTTACAAATAGCATTTTATAATATATAAAAATGTTTTCCAATTAAAACACATTTTTTAAAACTGAGATCCTATAGGCATACACAGTAAGGAGATATAATCAGTAGTAAAACATACAGAATCACAGATTTGATATACATATTGTTTTCCCAAAAGAGCCCACAGATGTGACACCTATTCTACTTGAACTAGAAAAAATTGTTCATGCATTTGTTTCATCGCGTTTAGATTATTGTAATGCCTTGTTTACCAGTTTGGATAAATCATCTGTTTCGTGCTTACAGGCTATACAAAATGCAGCGGCCAGGTTGGTGACGCGTTCTAGTAAACACGCTCATACTACCCATATTTTATATTCCTTATACTGGCTCCCGGTGGATTTTAGGATTAGTTTTAAAATTCTTGTAGTTACATATAGAGCACTAAGCGGTCAAGCTGCAATTTGTTTATCTAGGCTTCTTCTCAAACATACCGTTTCTCGTACTCTTCGGTCTCAGGCTCATAATCTGCTAGTCGTTCCCCACATGAGATTAAAGACTAGGGGGGATAGAGCCTTTCAGTCTGTGGTTCCGAGGCTTTGGAATAATCTCACATTACAATTACGTTTGGCAGACTCTGTGGGTTCTTTTACAAAAAAAAACTTTCCTGTTTAATCAGGCCTTTGGTTAGTTTAAATAACTGTATTATAATGATATAAACTGTATTATAGCTATAGCTATTTGTGTTATTGTGTTTTAATCTGGTATGGTTTCTTGTTTACTTCATTTATTGTTTTTTTTATTTTATTGTACAGTGCTTTTGTGGCTACATGTCTGTGAAAGGCACTTTATAAATAAACTTTACTTACCTTTCTTGTTACGTGATGTCAACGGACCAGATGTGTCTTCCTGCAAAGTTTTACATGGCAATTATTAATTTACCAGTGTTCGTCAAAAAGACAGGTTGCTAAGAGACGCACACTTAATCAGGGTTTTTTTTTTTTTTTTTATTTGATCACTGATTGCTCATTTTGTGTACAAACCTCCGTTTTATCTCATAAATCATGTATAATACTTCACTGATTTGTTAAATCCGATGTCCAAAAACCTGCAGCACTTAAAGTCCTGGGAAGTTTGTGGTTGAAATAAATTCCAGGAAAATAATTATTTATTTTGTTGAATTTATGTTTTGTACATTGGGCCACCTTTCTGCGATTTTACACATCTGGTGATGATTAAAATTGCACATAATGCATCAGAAAAGTGATCTTTGGGACTCATTTAATGATGAGATCTGCAGAGTTTTAAATCAAAGTTCATCCAAATGCAAAACGGTTCCATTAACCTAGCCAACCTCTGTATAGGGATTTGTAGAGGGCATTGTCTGACAAGATTCGATAACTGTTTTAAATCATCATCATACTTCACTCAAAAAGCATCCATTCTTTAGTTTTTAGAAAAGACCCATAATTAAACTGTGCAGCGATTTGCATGTGTTAACAGCGTACCATCAGTCTGAACACATCACTAGCTGACAGCAGAGAGTTAGGCAGCATAATGACTCTACACTGCCACTGGTCTGAAATCTGGCTCCCCATAGATTCTTTTCAGGTTCTGTAGGGAATATAATAATACATAAAACCATCAGACTTCCTGTTTTTGTATAGTAATAATGCTTCAAGAAACACAAACAGACAACTGACTGGTAGCCCTGGGTACTTTAGCACTGATCCTGTTCCACCTTGGTGACACATGTCTTATTGCCATCTCAGGGGCAGGTGACGAAAATAAACTTTTCAGAAGAACAAAAAAGCTACAGGAACAGCAGGGCCACTGTATGATGCATATGGGTCGCCATGGAAACAGCCTTGCGGGAAAGGCAACTGCAGTTTAATATGTTCTGTTAGGTGCAGTGACGGTTCTAGCTTACTTGGCGCCATGGGAAAAAATCCCCCCAAATGGCCCCCCCCAGGCAAAAAAAAAAACGTAAAAGAGACGAGAAATTTGACCAGAGTAGCGAGAAAATTCTGTGCCGTGTCCTGATCGATGCCGACCAGGGCGTTTGTGCATCTCACCCATGCCTAAGTCCACACCTGGAATTGTTTATATCATTTTTTCCGGAGTAGATAAGTTTATTTTTTTCATATTAGCTAAATATCTTAGAGATAAAAACATTAAAGCAGATGGTGATCAAATTTCTTTTGTTTGCCCATCAGCCTGTAGAAGTAAAAAACTGCAGAAAAATTTGCATTTTTTGCTAAAAGGAAAATGCAATATACTTAAGAGCTGTGATTCCTGAATTAAGATGGCCTCTCCATTTTTATGATTGACATAAAATATTTATTGCAGCTTTACAGTTAAACACCGTGACTTCCCACAGGAATATTATCTTTGTGATATTCATAAAGATAGTCAAAAATGAACATTTAAAAAGTCCCACATGTGTGATGGTCTTTGTGGAACCATGATATAGTTCAGATACATTTGCAGAAGACTGTGATGGATCTCTAAATTAAAAAAAAAAAAAAATACAAATCTTAAACTGGCTCATCAAAGGCGGAATGTGCGTGGTGATTGTAGTGACATCAGTAATACAGAGAGGAGGGGAAAGGCAGATGGTGGTATGTGAGGAATGTTTGGAGAGAGATTTTAATGGCTTGGATATGAATGCAGTCATGGTGAATCAGGATGAAATTCTGATTGTCTTCAAAACCCTGATTCAATATCAAAGGTATAATGTTTTTGAAACTCAAAATAAAGGATTGTACTTTTTTACCCCCACTTGAGTTTTTCTTCGGGGATCTTTAATTGGAAATACCTTTTTCATGATTAAAAAAAAAAAGTACAGCATAAGTAGCTATTTTTATGTCTGTCTGTTTGTGCCTTGAATGGCCACACACATCCTGACATGGGTTTCAGTGGCCTACCTGGACTTGATTATTGTTTAATGAACAAGTTTGAAAAAACACACGAGGTTCTCACATTTTTAAGACTGGTATGTAACTATTTCAAATCACACAAAACTAAATGAATAATGGTAATATTGAGGAGAATTATTACACCCCATGACCTTGACCAAGTTAAGCGTTTAGAGGATTGATGGATAGATGGATGGATATTACACCATTAAATCCTAGTCATGACTGAATAATGTGGGCCCACCAGGGGGAAGCAGAATTAAAAAGCAAGGTCAAATTAATCTAGTAGGCTAAATGTTAAGATTTATTAAAATTACTGTGCACTCAGAATTCTGCTTTCCATGTATTGTGCCGTAGATATGGAGAGAGAAATAAAAACCTCTTTTTACTATTTTTATTTACCTTCCTGACATTTCACACAGACAGTACTAGCTCAGTTTTCTCTTAGCGACAGATAAAATGCTGCATGTTAAATTTTTCTTTTTGTAAATGTTATAGCCAATTGTGACAATATAACTACAGTAAACAGTCAGCCTGTCAAGAAGAATTTTTTTTATTAATATTCACTTCCTGTTCTTAAAGATTATCAGCACCTTCAGCAAAACAGTGCATCAATCCATTCGTCCTATTACCTAAGTCAGACTTTTGGGGGGCTTGGAACCCATTTCTAAGTGGTACAGGGCACAAGACACTGGTCCACCCTACAGAAGATGTCAGTCCATTGCAGGGCACATGCATACATGTATTCACAATCATATGCTATGGGCAATTTAGAAACAATTAGCCTAACTTATCTGGGAGGAAATTGGAGTACTTGGAGGAAGTTTGTGAGAGACAGGAAGAATATTCAGTCGCCACACAAAGAGAGCAAAAATGGGATTTGAACCTCCATTCCAGTAAGTTTGAGACAACAGGACTACCCGCTGACCCAGCCTAAGAAAAACCGCAAGACAGTATTTCTTTTCAAAATGCAGGTTTTCTATATTGCTAAAAAAACTAAACCCCATTTTCTTAACCAAATATTCAGTGGCCTGAAGCCATTTATTGAATCAAACACTCTTCAGAACTCTGATCACATTTTCACTCACTAAAACACATT
>JAACJT020001896.1:0-13558 GCA_009936485.2 Gymnarchus niloticus | reverse complement strand
GTGGGCCCGGGACCATGTAAAGCGCTTTGTGACCGCGCTCCGTGTTAAAAGCGCTATATAAATAAAATTGAATTGAAAAAATTGAATATCAGGATGGTAATCCTAAGCATTTTAAACTCATATAACTATTATTTTTGCCCCCTTATGCCCCTAAATGACTGAATGACACAATCCGGTTAATAAAGCTTACTTTGGGACTGTGGTTTTTTGTAAACATTATAGAGTTGAAATGCTAGAACATATATTTAGTTGTTTATCCTTGTTTTGGTCCAGCAGAACATTGTCATCAGTTGAAAATGAAATATTTCGTATTTGCAGGTCACAAATCTTCATGTCTTATGCATCTACAGCTGAATGTGACATATAATTAACGAAAAAAAACTGTGCCATATTTGAGTTAGGATGCATTTAATTTAGTACATACTCCTGTCTTTAGAGGGTTAATTGCTGCCTTGTCCTTTGTCTGATGGTCACTGGGTGCTACAGCCAGCCCCTCTGTGTAAACAGTCACTTTTTTCACACCTGCATCTCTGTCTAGCCGCCTGGCTCTAATAGATGATTGGTCGGCTGCTGTCCCTGTGGGTGTGACAGTGTGCGTATGTGTTGGGGGGGTGGGGGGCACTTCACCTGGTGTCTGCAGTCAGCCCTGATTAGCTGAATGATAAAGTGAAGAGCTGGGATCCGGTGATACACATGGGGGGGGGTTAGCTCCCTGTCACCACTGGGTACAAAATGGTATTTTTTTTTCCATTACGTCTTCTGCATCTCCCATAGTCACAAGTACTTCATTTTGATTGTATCTTTACATGTTATTCAGATTTATCTTTGATGTCTATCTGCACATAATGCTACATTTAATATCTGAACTAAACAAATTTAACACATGGATAGAGTGAAGAAAGCTTCCTGCAAGTTTTAACATCAAGTTCAGGGAACTGTGCCACATAGAGGAGGTTGGAATGGAATGAATTCCATGCTGTCTATTTCCATGATATTCTTTTAGGGGCAGGGACATGGTATTAGCTCATAATATTTATATAAACCTTACAAGGCTACAGCTTTATCATCAGTAAATAGCAAGTTCAGTTGTGTAACGCTGTGCTGACAAAATGCTGTTTTCTAGTACTGTAGCTTTCTTTAAGTAAACACTGATTTCCACTTGACTGGCTGTCGAGTGTACTAGTGTCATCGTTTCACCTACTGTGCAATTTCTGAGGTTAGGTAGCGGTAGTGGTCATGGTCAGGTCAGGTCATGGTCAGTAACTGAAAGCAGTGGTGAGGTAATGTAAGGTGTCATTTGTAATGTCAAGTCTTGTGTTGTATCTGCCTCGCTGTATGTCACTTTGAATAAAAGCATCTACTAAATTAATGAAATGTAAAATAAAAAAAAAAGTCTTGGAGGCAGTGGGAATGCCTGCTAAAGTAAGTATGGTTGTGTGTACTATGTACATTAGCATGTGATGCTGTTAGATCAAGATATCAGGAGTGTGGCAGATTTCCCTAGAAAGGTTTAAATTACACTGTCATTCTATTGTCTCTGTACCTTTAAAAGGCTCATGTACACAGCATGCAGATTGCTGAAGTTACCAGAAGCCACTTTAATACGTTCACTCAGATTCATTTCTTTTCTGAACAGCCCCCTTTGGGTTTGTTATTGCTTGGGCCATTGCTGACACTACCATTTAGTCTGTTTGATTAGAAAGAAAAGGATCTTATTAAAAAGTTGCCTTGAAATAATTTGCAATACTGGAAATTTTAAAAAGTGTTGACAATATTCAGAAAAAGTGGGAAAAACTTTAAGTAACCAATACTGTAGTTTTTCTTTCAACCACATGCTATTCAGATTCTGTTTGTCTGAGACTACATGATTTTGTCAGCTTGAGATAAATCTTAATGGTGTGAATAAGCCACACAACTCAGTAAAGTGGAAATATTTCTCTAAAAGGCAACAGGAGCCATTTTAATGTCACAGTAGGATGAGAAGATTCAAAAAGCTTTAATTCCAGCCTAAATGCATGAGCTTCTTTTTGAGTCCCCAGGGTGATTGCAACCTTTCACTGATTTGTGAGAGAAATCGTCTGAAGAATCAGAGCCATTGTTGTTACATGAAACCATCCCAGAACAAGTCCATTATCTTCCTGTCCACATTAACGTTCTCTAATGCAACAGATCTATGACTATGAAATCATACAAGGAAGGGAAAGAAGCTGGAATTCCAAGAAAGTTCCCCAGCTTCTAGTTGGCATGACTACCGTGATGTCATCGTTCAGCCTTGACTCTTCCCTTGCTCTCTGCTCTCATTGTGAAGAATGTTGGCGTTAGGAGGTGATGGCAGGTCTTGCCAGGCAACAGAGGAACAGAAGAAAAACTGGAAAACAGCAGTCTGAGTTAGAATGACTTTTCAGGAAGTACTTTTACCTAATTATGAAAGTCATCTTGTTGTAGTAATCCAAACACTTTAACCAACATATATCATGTGCTTACCATGGTGTAAATTCTTCATAAATACTTGCCACACTATGCAGAAATGGCAATCCAAGTGTTTTCCTGTCCAAGAGTGTCAGTTTTGGCTTCCAGTGGCTTTGCGTGCTGACCCCCCCCTCCCCCAGAACCTTAACAAAAGTCCACTTTTTGTAATTTTGGCTGCATGAAGCCAGCTGGTAACCTAAGGTGTTGTCAGCTTCAGTCTGCTTTGAATGCTACAGGCTTTTCAGTTCAAGAATTTGACAAGCCAGAGACACAAAGTGCCCCAACCACCAGCTTGAACTTTACACTGTGTCTCAACTGAAGATTGAATGACAAAAATGAGCAATTTTGCCTGGGTACTTAGCAAAATGAGATTATGTGTCGTAGTGGTCTGTGAGCCTTTACAGGCCTAGCTCACATCTAACGCATCGCAGAAGGCCAAATTGCATCAGAATCAGCTTCAGTGAGTGCTTTTCATTCCCCAGGATGGGCCGTGATTTGTTTTGGTTCTCAGATCATATTCAGTCCTTGTCAGTTATTTGGGGGAAAATATGTAAACAGGCGTAAGAGACAGAGATATGGGAGGTTTGAGAATAGGATCCTTTTAGAGAAGTGACTGTCCAGAGACCGATTATGCTGGAGCAACTTTGACCCAAGGCAGAGTGAGAAGCAGCCAAAGACGGTCAAGGGTTGTCTATGTCAGCCAGTCTGTACATTCCCTTGTCCCACCACTTTTTTCCTGGTTACCTGGCAACAGAGCATATTGAACGTCAACGCACCCATTTCTATTTTCTTCATTTATCTTTTTTTCAGATTCATGAACTGCCGAGTGCCAGCCAACAAAAGGTACCAGCCCACGGAGTACGAGCACGTGGCCAACTGCGTGACCCATGCGGTAAGAGAGCTCCTTAGGGGGTAAGAGGGCTCGTTGGGGTGGTCCACCGAGCACTGGCACATGGGGCACTTCCTGGCTACTGAGAACGTGAACCGTGTAGCGGGGTCCTGCCTCAATCATCTGCAGCCACCAGCGAAAGCAGCCGTGAGATCTGACGCCCCAAACGTGTGCAGGCACTGCAGAGCAACAGGAAGTAGGTGGGGGGTACAGAGGAGGTTAAGGTGAGGCAGTATGGAACACCTGCAGGTGGCTGGCCTTGGGTGAACCAGGCAAATGTTGGGTTGATACTTCTTTTTCATGTTTGGGTGTTTTCTTTAAAACTGAACTCGAAAGTATTACACCCAGAAGTGTATCCATGCAACGTCTTCACACATAATGAGTTTTACTGAGAGCTTCATCTTTATTTTGGCATGCATCTTAGCGTACTCCATTAACCCTTTACATGTCTCAAGCTGTTTCACTGCTCCAGTCTGCTTTTTTCCTCTTAACTTATCGAGTGTGTTTGTAACATTTAATTGTACTTTTTGTATTAATACGTTTATCCGACTGTGGCTGGGTTGAATCTTCTGCCCATGAAGCATGTCCAGTGGTTTCCCAAGGGTGTTCTGTGTTTGGCTTCAGCCACTGTGGTGCTGGCTGGATAATTAGTTTTTGAAGACGAATGGGTGGATGGATGTCAGTTGTGTCTGAGGGCATCAGTTTTCACAGGAGCAGAAACACAGATTATATTGTAAACAGCCTAACCGCCAGGCATCATCAATGTTCACATGCCATGCGGTGAGTGAAACTCACACATGCCAGTCATAACCTTGTACTCTGGAATGGTTAATGGGGGTGTTGCACTTAAGCATACGCTACTGGGAGATTGGCTACTTATACCTGCGTCACCACACAGCAACATCCATTCACAGTACCCACACAGGAGGCAATGGGGTGGTCGGTAGCCATGGGATGGCTGAACTGACGGACCTAGGAGGATAATATCAGTCATCCCGTCCAGCTGGTTGTCATGGTTTCACCTTGAGTGAGTCCTACCCCTAGAGCAACACTGGCCAGGTTCGCAGACCCCGACAGATGCGTTATCAGGGTGGATGGAAGTGCAGCCCCCCCCCCTCCCCCCCTCCCTCCCTCGCAGCTTGATGCCATGGTAGCAGAGTGCCATGTCACTGGAGCGGCATATACCTTTTGGTTTAACTCAGTCTCCCACCCCACTGTTATGCAGTTCTGGATTCTTCCCAGCATCCTCGGCAGCTCTCTCTTGTGCTTCCTGTCTGATGACCAATGGGAGACGGTCACTGCGTCGATCTATGGCCTGGGGCTGTCAGCCCTCTTTACGGTGTCTACCGTCTTCCACACCTTCTCCTGGAAGATGAGCCACCTGCGGTAAGTGCGCTGCAGGGACCAGGGAACGAGCAGCTGAGGTTCAGAAAAGTCCCCGACAACTACCATTATATCTACCAAACTATGGTCCCATCTCCTGCGCATTACACCACCGATGCCCAAAGTTGGATACATGGATACACCATGGGCCATTTGTCTCTCTCGCCCTCTGGGTATTGGTATCTGGGATGCATCACAGCGTCTTCGCTTGATCCAGCAGATGCCCAGACCCAAGCGATCGTTGAGTCTTGGCAAGCAGCAGCGAGTTGTCATGAGATGGTCCACTCGCCGTCACCTGGATCAAAAAGGCTGCTTCCTGAGCATTGAGTTTACTTCTTGTCCAAATAGATCAAGTTCACGGTGTAATTAACTTAGAGTTTTTCCTGTTTCGGATAGAGAGGTGCATTGGATATTTAGGGAGCTCAGCCAGTAAGCACTGGTGTGTCTTCCTGCTGTGCAAGGGATGTGTTCCACTTGGTAAACATTTTTAAGGCAGGATTGAGTGAGGAACCTTCTGGAAAGTCATGAGGACATTTTTCTCCACAATATGCAGCCGGGCAGTTTGTACATCGGTTCTTATTCCACAATAGGACCATTTTACACATAAATTTACATTCTGTGATATTTACTGAAGTTACACTGCTTATTCTCATGTATTCATTGTAATCTTTATCCTGAGTACAACTTCTTCTGGTTTTTGGTAAAATATGAATCTTCTCACACTTCAGTAGTCCCCCAGAGGGCCAATCCATCCTTGGCAACAATGCCAGAAACCTGTTTGTGCTCATCCTCCATTACTGGGCCTGTGTGGTTGACATCACTCTCACAACAAACGGTTTAGTCTTGTCTGGTAAGAGGGCATTTACACTCCCTGGAAAAAATGGGAGCATCTGCTGGAAAGGCAGCCTGCTTGAATTGTTTTATGATTCCAAATGGAGGAAATAGCTCACAGATTTGAAGCAAATCTATTTTGCATTGATCAATTAAATGACTGCTGCAGGATTTTTTTTTTTACTTTCTGCTACATTTGGTGGAAAACTATAGTCACATTTATATTTAATTTGCACTGACAAAAACCTATTTACGTTTAATGGGGCTGCATCGTTGAGAGACTGCTGGTAAATGGCAGCATTTCTACGTCTTATTTTCATGTATAAAAACACAGAATGGGACTGTAAGATGGAGCCGTGAACTCACCCTGTGAGCTGAATGCATTGTAGGTCTCCTTAAATCAATAGCTGGCTGCAGCTTGTGCATGACAAGATGCTTTTGACTTAACTTAATAAAGGCCAGCTCCATCATGTTACAGACGCACATGGCCATGTCCTGACAGTCATCATGTCTGTCCGTCTGTCTTCAGACAGACATGCTTTTTCCACACAAGCCCCCCCGTCAGCTGTCTCCACTGTTCGGCCAGAACAGGCATTTGGCAAACGCCTGGTGTGCAGGAGAGGCCCGGAAAGCCAGCTCAGCCGCGAACCGCCCAAGGCCGATGCTTTTAAATGTCTTTTTATCCTGACACCTTGTCTCCCCCAATGGTATTGGTGAGTCGCCTGGACTTGCCGCATCATGTTTTTTCCTTGCATGCTCTGCGTGCCGTCTGGCAAGTCCGATACCAAACTGTTCTGACATGCCACGAGCTGTGATGCATGCTGGGAAAAAAACGATCTCCTAGCTGACAGCAATGTTTACCTAGATATGTTGTAGCTTTTTCATAGGTGATTCCTACCAGCTGCTTCGTATTCTTATGAATGATCACTCATTTTTGAAATTTACTGAGTTAAGCGCCTTTTTTCTGAGCTGGAACTTTGCTAATTCTAAAAATGTTTCAGTGTCTTCATGGCGTCTGTATGCTGTTCACACATGTTGAGTCTTGGCCTGACCCGGCTCCTCTTTGATGTCTCAGGACCGTGGAGCACTGCCTGCATATGTGTGACAGAATGGTGATTTACTTCTTCATCGCGGCCTCCTACGCCCCCTGGTGAGTCCAGACTGTAAGTGCACCCCGACCCAAGTAAGATGATATGAAAACGCCACATTCCAATGTGCTTGTGCAATTGGCATAAAAAGATTTAATTTCCTTTCATCTTCTGTACTTCTTTTCCATTACAACTCCACGGTGTGCCTGTAGTCTACCTCAGGAAGGTAGAGTCAGGGCTCTCACCCTGGGTGGGATGCCTCATCTGGCTCACACGCTAATGGCAATTACAGACGCTGTTTAGCCGGACTGCGTCTTTCTGCAGTGTAGTGCTTCAGAACACATTAGAACCCAGAGGATCCCCAGAATCCCAGTGTTGTAGGAAGCCAGCATGGGTTATATACAGTATCTTCACCATTTCCTCTCGGCTGGCCTTGTGTTTGCTGTGCTCTAGGCTTCTCATACGTTTATATACAAGAATACTTCCACTAAACATGTGAGTTTTCACAGTGACTGCAATTCAAATTCACGTTGGAATTCATGGTCGGGTCAGAACTAATGTAAAATATACTATGAAAATCATTTATTTTTAGGCACCAGGCTCACCGTGACCTGGTACTGCATCAGAAGATGAATAGATGGTTGATTTTTTGTTTTTAATCAAGTTAAATGGACAGTAACATGGGTGGTGGATACGCACACTGAGTGATGTGAGTTTGGGTGGAGCACAAAAGGCTGAGGCTGGTTTGCTTCCACAGGCTAAACCTGAGAGACCTCGGACCCTGGGCCTCTCACATGCGCTGGCTCATCTGGGTCATGGCGTGTGTCGGTACTGCCTACGTCTTCTTCTTCCATGAGAGGTACGTGGCCACAAATGATTGGAGGAGCTTCCGTGCCCCCTCCCCGCCCACCGGTGTAGTTACTGTGCTGCTGTTACATCGGCAGAAAGCTACAGTAACCGCCATCCTGATTGGCCCAGATCTTACATAGAGGCGGAGTCCAGTGACTCAACTTGCCAATAGCTGGGAAGTCTGAAGCAGTATAGTTTAGATCAACTGACTTCAAGGATACTACTCGATGGTGCCCAACTAAATTAACACACTACTGTCATTCCTCAGGTTCAAGATTGTAGAGCTGATATGTTACACAGTCATGAGTGTCTGTCCTGCCTTGGTTATCCTGTCAATGGTAAGAAACTTGTCATTCATGCACTTATCTTCTAGGTGTTTAAGTATTATCAATTTATACACCTATATATTTCTCTCCACTAGGTGTTTACGTGTTACTCATTTAAATACCTATACATGTCTCATTCAGTAGTTCTGACTAAGCACTTTCTAAGGATAATGGCAAAGGGACCCTGGTAATTATGATGTCTATAGAACACGTTGTCTATAAAATTGAAACAGACAGTTATTAGATGACATGGAACTATGAAGATGCTTTAGTAACAGAAACAAGGAGAAATGACTGACTCAGAAATGACTCAGGCAGACTTGATATTCTGACAGTTATTCTATACTATACAATATACACCAAGATTATCAAATTATTACATTTCACAATTTGATGGTTATAGAATTTCCTGTCAGGTTCCTTCTGGTAATTCTTCTTGAAAATAATGGTGGATCCCTGCCTTGCTTTTTGAGACCCAGCATTACCACACTAAAAAGCAACTGATCAACTGAACATGTCAGACAAGGGAATCATGGGAAATAATGAGTCATGTTATGGTTGCAGGCTGATAGGGGTGGCCTCTTCGAGCTGCTTGTGGGAGGAGTGGCCTACTGCATGGGTATTGTGTTCTTCAAGAGCGATGGGCTCGTCCCCTTTGCACACGCCATCTGGCACCTCTTTGTGGCCCTGGGAGCCGGAGCACACTACTACGCCATCTGGAGATACCTATATGTGCCTGGAAGTGGCCAGATGACGATCTCCAGGTGACACAACTGCACTTCCTGGCTGCCAGATTCTATCCACCAGAGACGCATGGTCCTACAGCTTAATGATACCTCTCAACCAGGTTCCTGTAACACATGTAGCATCTACATTAACTTTTGGTCACTATAAGTCTTTCTCTTAATTCCAGACAAAAAAAATTGAACATTGCTATGTAAGCATAACAGGTAGTACTGTCGCTTCACATCTCCAGGGTTGTGGGGTCAATTCCCTCCCCCAGCTCAATGTGTCTGGAGTTTATATATTCTTCTTGCAATTTTGTAAATTTCTGACCACAGAGAAATGACTTGGAGCCTCTAAATTACACATAACTTGTGCTTGTGAGGATCTATGTTGTGATGGGCTTCTTATCCCATCCACGTTGTCCCCTGCGTCTTTCACTTTACTTCTTGGGATAAGCTCCAGATTTGCCTGGTACTGGATAAGTAGCCATAAAAGGAGAATGGGTAAAACTTTACTGGTGAAATTAGCACAATGTTTTATTTAAAGTTATGGTCCAAAACAATCTAGAAGAGAGCTTTAATGGAGTACCGGGACTGTAGATCCCATGTTCTCCTCATTGTTCATTCAGTGTTTACATCCAAGGCATTTGCAGATGTCCTCCGGTGAGGTGAGACTAGCCTGGCCAGCTGGGTTATCGTTATCTGCTGATTTCACTGAACGTTGGTGAACTATTTAAGACCTCTTAAGAAATCCCTGTTGGGGAAGGGACACTGTCCTATAACATTATTTGTTAAAGAGATGTTCTTAGTTGGTCTGCTGGCAGAGAACGGACCTGGATAGTGTGTTGTATTTATTTATTAATTCATTTTTCCCTCTGCTTCTCTGATGTCAGTCCACTAAGCTCGCATTGGCTGGCAGGGTGTCCCACTGCCCAGCACATTTGAGAGCAGGTTGACTGCTTTAGGGATGCCAGCCTCTTGATGGCTTTTTGGGTCAAATAACTGTGAAGATATCCAGATATAGTTTTCCTATGGGACACTTGCAATGGCTTATTTAACACATTCCCCCTATCAGCTATAATGACATCTGAGTGAGGCACCATACATGGTCAGTACATACTGTAGATTTTACAACATGGTATTAACTGAAATTCAGATTTAATGTATGAGCCCAACATTACGGTAAAGTGGGGATAGTACTACTATACCACTAATGTGTGTAGCAGTTATGAAGTGTCAGTTATTCAGCAGTTCATTCAATGTTACTCTAGGCTACTTTTAAATGTATACATCATTTCTGTTCTTTTGGTATAATACAAGTTTTCTTTGGAAATACCTCAATGCATTGTTGGATAGTTTTTTTCTTCAACTAAGAGTAGTTTCTCTTACTGTGGTTGGATTTTTAAATTTATTGCACTGAATTTTTATTTTAAATATTATAGAATAAAACATTAATTTCTATAAACCTTATACATCCACTGCTATAAACGATGGGATTAGACCTACTTTTCATTCTTCACTCCATATGCTTTCTGAAACTTCACAGTAGTTCTTTCTGCTTTTGACCAATGTCATTTTTCAAAATACACCATTAGTAGGGTGGACTAAGGATTAAAAGGATGTACTGCTCTGCTGTCCCACTATCATAGAAGCAAAATATTGTTTGGTGAGTCCTCCCTATACCTTAAGTCACATGATGCAGGATTATTTCATTTACTTCAGCAACTACCCAAAAGAAGTCAGCCCGCCATCTACGAGTGATACATTATTACAGATTTTTTATTTCTGCTATCAGAGCTGCAGTACGCGCACTGTATGAAAAAATCGACACTGAATGGCGGAAAAATGTTCAAATTTAAACCAGAACTTTCTTTTCAAAATCTAGGCAATCTAAATGCGATAAAGTATAAAATTAGCTATCTGATGACTCAGTCCATGTTCGGGACTGATCAGCTGTCAGGTTTTCACCAGAGAAAACCTTCAGTAACAGCACCAGAGTTTTCGAAGCTACAATCGGATGGCGGTCCATAAACAAGCCAAGAGGATCGTTAGTGTATGTGGGCGACATAGGTGTGGTAGCTTAAAATGACTGTAGGAAAGGAATGATTTTCACAGGACATTAATGTGAAATGTAAAAAAAACCTTTTCCCTGGTGTAAAATTGCATGTAGGAATTATATTGGTGTTGAAGAGTACTGATGAGATATATGGTGCATGTAGTATTGATACTTCTATACTTGATCCTGTAATGATGTTTATGTTCCACAGCATTATTCTCTCATGCTTTGCAGGAGTGAAATATACCCCCGACTGTTCCGTACCTTACAGACTAGACCTACGTGTTCGTAATTGTTACTACTAGCTACATGGATGGGACACAAGGTTTTTGAGCTCCTGCTTTTTGATGCTAGTCATAAACAACAATATGAATCTACAAAGCTGTCATTGTTCCCACATCACTCCACATATTTGTTCGAGTTCCGCTCTTTTGTCTACCAACGCTGCTATTAAGCAACAAGCAGTGGTCTTTTTTTTTTTTTTTTTTGCCAGAATCTAGCATTTGCACTGCCTTGTGTGTATTGTTTTGCTAAAGCCCTCAGCTAGAACTCACAGATGTGTTTTACTGTGTTCCTGGTTTTGTCCTCACATTATCTGCTACTGCTGGCGTGGTTTGTGCATGTTATTGTGAATGTAAAATATCGTAAGAATGCAGCTTTATAAAGACCTAACCACTGTATCCAAATTGGTGTCTTGTCCCTGTGTATATTTATGATTAAAAACTGTGATACTAAGATTTTACTTAATTGAGCTTGAATACCATCATTACCATTTTAATTATCTTTGTCATGTGTATTTATGCAGAGGGGAAGGAGAGAGTTAACAATGCAACCTTGTGGGGGAACACAACAACATCACAGATTAATTTTAATAATTCATGTCTATCATGGGGGGGCAAAAATTTTTCACTGAAATATTGGGGAGGATGTGCTTAATATCTGCCCCTTGGGTAAATATTTTACACTTTGCTATTGAATTTTAAAAACTTTAAGAAATTCCATAAAATTTGTGATCCGTTATATCCAACAACTAGAGGTTATGGGTCACCTTTACCCCCCAGATAAATATTGTGGCGAGGAGGAGCAGGAGGCGGACACGTCACGTTTCAACCAAGGCGCTTTTCATTTTTTAAAACAATTCATTCAGGTACAACAGTTAAAATCACGCCATCAAACATTATCATAATATAATCAAGCGTGAAAACAAATACAGCAATAAACACAACAACAGGCCCTCTTTTATCTGTTAGGTCCACGTATGTTGCAGCAGTTTTAGGCCACTCTTCTCCTAGTTCAATTGGTCTTACTTTTTATAACTGCAGTAAACCGCACTTTTTATAACCGTACTAAACTCTCCTGACAACCAAAGACGGTTGTCAGGAGAGTTTAGTAGGGGAAAATAATTCTAAAAAATCACCATAAGTAGTAGGAAAGGTTGTATTAAAGCGTATTAAAAATTGCATGGAAACCTTGAGATCCCTTCACTGACCATAAGATGCTCATTAGCTCATATATATGTTGCTTTGTCGATTCGTTTTTTCACAGGCTGAACTTTTCGGTTTATTAAGGTTTAATTTCCTCATGTTAAATTCGGGTTTTAAGGGTCTGAGGTAAACTGTGTTACATACAAGCCAGTTATTTTAAAAATAGCCCTATGGCCACCCTGGAGGAGTGATGCCGTATCTTTTGCTGCCTCGTACATACTACATACGCCCACTAGGTGGAGTCGCAGACGCTCTCGGCTTCGGCGCTGTTGGCCGGCGCTCGTTAATGTCCGGCAAACTTCGGTCTCGGGGAATGCAGATACAGGATGAGCGGACGAAGGTGTAAAATCTCCAGACAGGCGGCGACGATGCTCCTGGAGAACAGCTGAGTCAAAAAGTTCAACCCGACATCTAAAGCTGAGTCCTAGACAAGCCTTAAATGAAAAGTGAAAACCCGCTAAAGTAATCCTCTCGACCTCTGTAGACCTGGTGAGTATTATATATTGTAAATAAATGTACGTTGATCATATAAGAACGCATGATTGAAAGCCGAACAGTGAGTATATTAAAACCGAAAAATATGTGCGAGATTATATTTTGAATTTTTTAAAATGGATTAAAAAATGTAAATCCCAACCCGGGAACTGTGCTATTATGAATATTTTAATGAAGAATGTATAATTTTGAGGGAACAATTGCATGAAAAACTTTTTTTTTAATTAAGTACGGTGTAATTTCCAAGTAAATTGTGTAGGCTGATTATGATGTGTTTAGCAGGTGGATGGCGGAGTCGGTTGAGGCGCCTCTGTCCGGATAACGCGGTGTGCGGTTTGCACTTGTTTTGACAGAATATTTCATTTTTCACCTGATTTAATTGACTATTCAATATGACCCGTGGACCCATCATATCTATATACGTTTTTTTTTTTTTTTTGCATAATGCAGCTTGTATACCTAGGCAGCCTATCTCTAAAATTTATAATTTCAAAAATTATGTAATTAATTAATTAATTTAAAATTTAAATTATAATTTAAAGTCCCTAACACCAACTTTAATGGGCGTAATATAAATATATTTTGTATATCTGCAGGCAATAAGCAAATTCCAAGGCAAGGAAATTCCAACGACTTCATCCAAACGTCTATGAGGATTGTTATTCATACCGTATTTCGGTCATAGTATTAACCCCGTAAATATTTGTTTGGTTAGACCACTTGTAGAATTTTGGGTGACGTTAAGTGTTATTGGAGTTCTGCTCACTGCACTTTTCCTTTTGTGAGAAAATAACTGCTAACAGGCTGTAAGGTGAAGTCAGGTACGCGCAGTTTTTTCACTTTAGTGGCAAATCAGAATCAGAATATCTTTACTGTCATTGTAACAAGTACAACGAAATTAAGTGCAGTCCCTGTGTCAGAGAGATTTATACAGGAAAATAAATGAGAAATATATAAATAAGG
>JAACJT020001895.1:0-13561 GCA_009936485.2 Gymnarchus niloticus | reverse complement strand
GAAAAAAGAAGTGAAAACCCAATAGGTAAAAGTTGTTTTTTTTGAATGTTCCCTTTTAAATCCTACTGTTTTCCCCCGTTGCATTTGTTTGGTCCCCCCCCCCCCCCCCCCCCCAATTATGTGCCAAGATTACACATCAAAGGAGCCATTTCAGTTGAAAATAGCAATCATCCTTGGTATCGATTCAATAAATTTGTATTATGGAGTGATTAGACATTTGTTCTGCTGAAAACTAGTGCTTTTATATGTCCAGTCACTGTCTAAATCCCAATGTGTTTGTGTGTGTAAAATTCATTATTTTCTTAAGGAGACCCAAATCTTTGAAAACTCTTGCATCGGAGGGAGTGTCGCTTGGAGTTTTATGGGGATTTTTTTTTTCTCACCCCAGACGTTTTGATTGCAGCACTCTGACTTTAATATACAGAAAGTACGGCACTGTTTTGTCCGTCTGACCTTTGACCTTTAATGTTTCGATCAGAGTATGGATTCAGACTGAGGCTTCTCTTGTTTCGTTTTGTCTCCTCCACTCATTTCCTGTCTTTCAGCACTGGAAATACTTCCAAATTCCAGACGTTGCAGGTTATCAGTACTGTAGGAGATGAATGTAGGAAGCGTTCTCCTTCGGCGGGGGGTGTGTATATCCTTTGCGGTTCCTTCACGGAAGAGAATTACACCTGCTCGTGACGCTCATTAATCGCAGGTGACCATCACACCATTTCCACTTCTCTTTGGGGTGTCTCGATTTACCCATTTGTTTCTCCTTTCCTAGTTTCCTCCTCTCGTCTCCTCTGTGAACTTTGAAGCAGTGGACAAGAAGATGAGGGGAGGAAATGAGTAAGAAAATTAAGACACAGCCAGAGCACCTTACCCAGGAAGCACAGCAGCTGAACGAGCACAGACTCCTTATAACGTTATCCCCAGGCCAGCAGGACACTGTGTAGGCGTCCGGTATTAAACTTCTCACATATTGTTATTAATAATGAATAATCCTGTTGCTGTTTAGCGCAGATGAATCCAAACATCCTGCTCTGAGCGTCAGCCAGGTAAAATCTTCCTTTCTTTATGCCGTTGCATATTTTGGGATGTTTCGTAAAATTTAATGCAGGTTCAAAGGGGGAAGTTATTAATTTTTTGGTGTATAAATGGGTTGCTTCTCTGCCTTGACATCTGAATGACGGCTGAAAGCAGCTATTCAGTAACTCCAGTGGGAGACATGCTACACTGTAACTCTAATGGCAGTTTCTCACTGTTATGATTTCATTGGCCGCTGTGCTCATTACAGAGCCCAGCTGAATGCCACCCCGTTCTGCTTGGTTTCCGTAGATATTCAGTTCCCATCTGTTCCTCAGCTCTTGATCAGTATGCTCCCCCTCTCAATGTTGAATTGATTGTTTTTCTCTCTCATAATCTGTCTATAATTATTATAACCTGGAATCAGCTGACCCACCTCTTCCAGAACAATCAGAGCACAAATGTTCAAATCCCGAGCTGTGGAAGGATCCGGTTACCGTAGTCCATATAAAGAGGCCGCTCTGGCTGGCTGTCTTTTCGAGACCGTTTAATTGGCATGTGCCACTTCGTGTTGAACTGACAGCAGTCCTGCTCCCTGGTTTCCTATCATTTTATATTTGTCTTCTTTCATAGCTGCAGTTTTTCTAATTCTTTTTTTCTTATGGAAATCGTAGGTGTGAAATGGGTTCTACCGCACTGTATAATCTGAGCCATAGCTGCATCTTACAGGAGGGCAGGCGCATTACTAACTGATCTAACGACTCCCACGATTTTAGGCTCGTCCTTTGAAGCGACCGGTTCTCTCCAGGTGAAGCATGTTGAGTGCGTTTGTTCCTCGCAGTGAGCTTTCTTTGCTCCTGCTGACAGAGAACGCCCACCTTGTCTGCCTGCTCGTTTACAATGCACTTTTTCATTTGAATGCCTTTGTAAGAGGACCTCAGAATCCACTGCGCTGCAGTTGGAGTACGCTTGCTTATGCAATATTGGCAAGCAGGAAGTCTTGCTTTTGGAAAGGACGTGGTTCAAGTAACGGAAGTGATTGTAACCAGTTGTCTGGAATGGAGTTTAATTCACTATACACTGAGAAATAGCTATTTTGCAGAATGTGATGAGTTATGTTGCTTTGCTGTAGGATACTGCCTGTTATACGTTTTTGTATGTATAAGGCTTTTAACGGTAAAGTTTATGGTTTCTTTCCTCTGATTGGGATAAATTACAGCCTTGCTGTGTGTAAATATTCAGTAATATGGGAATGAGCTTAATGTTTAAACAAGATTATTTTTTTAATAAATACCAAGTTCAAGGCGGTCTCCATTTCTGCGCAGTGTGCATCTGTGAGGATGGAGATACGGGATGCTTGGTAACACGTCTTGGTCAATCTGCAATTTGTCCCTCTTCCTAGGTCACTTCCAAAAATGTTGGCCTGCACTCGGAAATGCATGCTTGTGATAAAAAGTGAAATCGCATTTGCTGTCACCTGTTAATATTGTGAGTGTGAAGTAATCTGATTTCTCGATAGTATGCTGTTCTATTAAAGATGTATCTAATCTTGGATTCTGCATGTGAAATTGTCCCTTTTAGAATTGCTTGTGAAAATGCCAAAACATTGCATTTAGTGCACATGCCAGCAGCCTTCAGATTAAAGGGGTTTAAAGCATTTATGTTTCTATGAGCTGGTTGAGTCATCTTCGGTTTGCAAATCGGCTTCTTAAATAACGTTTCTTTTTAAAGCCTGAGTCTCCTGGGCCCTCGGTCTCCTCGAGCTTGGGTGTAACCTTTTTCCTTTCTCCATCACCTTCGTGTGTCCCACTGGCATTGATGTACCAGCTGCAAGGAGATAAGCAGGGGTAATCTGCTCAGATCGGGAGCAAATTTTAAACAATGAGCACAATAACCTGACCACAGAGTAGCATAGATGTGTCAGCTGAAGTAATTCTGTGTGTGGTCTTTTTTTTTTTTTTGGCATTGAGTTTAATATCTCTCATTGGGCGCTAAGATCTGTGACAGCATTTGATCCGTGTGCCCCCTGAGACCGAGGAAGTGATGCAAGCTGGGTTAGGAAAGTTCAGCTGGAAATATGGACCCAACTGCCTGTCACTGAGGGAAATTTATGGTGTGTTGGGACACAAGTAAAGAAACAGAAGCTTCTGCCATGTTTTCTCTGTATCTCTTGGACAAATAGACTCTGGCAGCCTTGCTGTTGTCCCGCACACCTCCCTGAAAGCTATCATTCTGAACCTGGCTGATTGTTTTCTGTCATTTTAAATCTGTTCAGTCCTGGAAGGCTGGACATGTGCCCATGGAAGGCAGACAGCTGGAGCTGAATGCAGTCAAGGACAGACTGTCTTGTGGATAAACAGGTCCTTGTTTTGAAATCATCACATCACCATAACGTCACTGATCTTCTGATCAGATTCATTGATTTAAGTCATACGATGTGCGTTTTGGAGACTCCTGGTCTTTTAATCTCCTTCCTGGTGAGGGAGGTTAAACACAGTCCTAATTTCTCAGTTGTTCTTTCTCAAGGGTGCAGTTTCTTCTTGCGACGGGGGGGAACCCCCAATATCATGTAGTAACATCGTGAACGAGTGAGAAGGTGACACGAGACTCGCACTGCATGTGCTGATGCTTCTTGTGTGTGGCGTCACCGGGGAAGGTCCAATCTCCGCTTTCATGAAAAATTAATGTCTGGAGTGGGGCAGACAGGGCGTGATGTGTGTTTGTAGGTCACGTACAGTAGGAGGTTGAGTGGCTTCTGGGGCCATCTGTACAATCACGCTTTCGGTTTGGGCGACGTTTTAAAGGTTGCAGCACAGCGCTCCAGCAAGGGGAGCAGAGGAAGGACCCTGCCTTTGTTTGGTGAGACGTGGAGGCCGGAGCGAGTTGTTTCGGGATTAAGGAAGCGCTCCCTTCCTGGCAGGAAGTGTTTACGACCTGTGACATTCCCCTTTCGCTGGGCAAGTCCCCGCTCGCCCCTTGGAATTTTCTGGGAGTGTCACTTCATTATTCGCTCGGTCGCCAGAGAGATAAGGGGAAGATGCAGATTCCTCTGGGTCTTGGTGTGGAAATCTGCCATCTTGGTAAAGGTTTCGACAGCGTGCCCCGGTGACCTTTGTCACGAGTCGGTCCCCCTCCACGCCCGAGGTTTTTGAAAGCACCACAAAGACGTCTGATCAGAGACCCCACCCTGCTCTCGAAGCTGTTCCGTTCCAGGTTTTAGCTGTTTTTGTTAGCGCGGAGGCTGTTTGATTGATAGACTGAATCGTATTTTGGTCTTTTATATAATTTACTATGATTTACTAATTATTACAGATTTTTTTTTTTTTTTGTTGTGATTTCCCATGATTCTCCTCTTCACATTTAAGAGCTCAAGCCTCGTGAAGAACGTTCCGTTCCCGACAGAGCCGTTCTAATGGATATTGCCCAAATGCCTCCATCTCCGTTATTTGTGCGAATGACAGTGAGGGGGCAGTTCTCAGGAAAAGTGGTTGGGGTTATTTCCATAAGGAAAATTAATAGCTGATTTCACTTCCAGCCCCATTAAGGGTGCATTTGACTTCTGAGGATATTGGAAATGAGCAGATAATGGGCATATCTGACGTGTCTTGGGGCTGCAGGGAAAAATTACTTTTAAAAGTAATTTTTTAGGGCCACACATTTCCGAATCCCACATTGACCCTAAAGCCCTCATAGTCCATTAGCCTGTTAGCATGCGAAGTGACAGCATCCCTTCCTATGTTCTCTCATCCTGGAAATGGCCGGTCGGAATATATGCATAGCCACAGGAGAAGGAAAAGAACGAATGCCCTTTTTTCTGCCGTGGTCTTTTTCTTTCCCCTTAATGAGCTTTTTCCCAAAATGGCATCTCCTCATAGATTTGACCCCTTTTGGTTTTGAAAGGTTAGTCATCTTGAAGAGTCTACCACAGGAGACGTCGTGGTTAATGTCTTAACGTGTAGCCACTGGGGTTACATCTGTCTACATCGGAACATCCACAACAAACCCGGCAGTGAATACGAGGAATAAAAATGGGAAAATAGTCTTTTTTTTTTTTTTTTTTTGTTTTCAAAGAAAACGAGACCTCGCAGGAACACCTTCATTACTCCTGCGCTCAGCATCGGGGGGGGGCATAATCTTGACGGCACCATGGCTCTTCGGCGAATAGACGTTTGTGCCCCCCCCGACATGAGAAGGCAGTGAAACATCTGTCCTTTCAGATGGCACTCGCCTGCCCAGTCCTTCTACGCCCCAGCTGACATGTCACTGCTATTTTATTTTTTGCTTCTGCTGGCCTCTCCTCTTTGCTCTTGAGGCTGGCTGCCTAGGCTGAATTGATTAGCGGTCCGGGGGCAGTTAAGGGCTGGCTCCCGTTTCCCCTGAGTGCCTGCGACTCTCTGGACTGATGCCAGTTGCCGCCGGTCCATCCCTTACAGCATCTACGGAACGCACATGAGCAGTGTCTTTTCTCGTAACAAACACGGCAGGTGCCTCCTGTTCTGGACATTTATTTTATCCCGAGACATCCCAGCGTCTTGAGTTATGCCAGCATTGCCATCGATGAACGAGGCTCACTAGTGAAGATTTCTCCTCGATGTGTGAGTTCCTACATCACACGGCGATTGATGGCCAAGCGCCAATTGGCACCGTACTCTTATGGGGATCCACGCAAGACCCCATCCTCACGGACAAGGCAGTGAACATAGTGGGGTTGAGGTGTTGGTGGGGGGGGCGGGGCTTAGGAGAGGAACATCTGAAGGCCATAACCATAAATACAGGTTCATCCAAACACGCGTACCATTCAGTCGAAGATTCATTAACGAATCGTGCGCGATTGCAGTGTGTGGCTGCACAGCTCACTGGATCTTAAAAGCTAAGTGTGCTTTTCCGTCTAATTTGCCTTTTCTCATTACCCAGTCATTTATCTTCCTTGGCTTTTTCCAAACAGGAGCAGTGAGGCTTAAACACAAGCACTCGGCTGTAAGAGGCTTTAATAAGCCTGAAAGCCAAGCTGGCTAATTTATTTACCTGCAGACGCATTTGCTTTTCTTTCCTAATGAGACCTTTTTCTTTTTGCTCGGGTTGGGTGGGCTGAAAGAGGAATGACCGAGAAACCTTGGATTTATGGCAGAGGGGGAGCGAGGCCAGGGTGGAGGGGGTGGTCCGAAAGAACCGTGTGCGCCCACTCACCTGGCTCCTCCCCCTTACACGCTCACAGGGAGGGTGGATGCTTGCCTTTCACAGCGTCGAGCAATCCCTCATCCAAGTCAGTCCGTGGATGGCAAACCATCATCATCATCATCATCTTCCTTCTGTGTGGGAGGACGCCTGGTGGCGTCGTTACGGCAACCGTCTTCGGCTGGCCCGCGTTCCCGGGTTGCCGTCGACTTCCCCTGCTCTCCTTTCCAGCTGGCCGTTTGTCTTGGGCACCGTACACCTTTCATTCGTTACAATAGCAGGCTTTTTAATTAAAGAACAAAGGTGGTACTGCGGCGCTGACAAAATGCCTCTGAGACACGGTGAAGCTTTCTGAGCTGCCGGCCCTGCACTCCTGATAGGTTATCTGGCAGGAATACCTCATGGCAGAGACATAAATCACCACTGTCAGCTTTTCCTCCTCCCTCTCATTCCTTCCCCCCTTGTTCTTTCGCTTCTCTCGACACACCAAGTGACTCGTGGTATGGTTCAGCCAGGGCCGAGGTCCGCCTCCCTGCGCTTCGCCAATAAATGTGGCGGCTTTTTCGCGAGGCTTTTACCAGGAAGGTTTTCTTTCTTTTTTTAGGTTCTGTTTTCCATTTTGTTGGCACATTATTGTAAAGTCTTGGTAAGAGTTGCTAAGAGCTGGCTTGTCATTTTTAATAAGCTTTAAACTGTATTTTAGGTAGCTTCACAAAACTAACTAGCAATACCATACATTAAAGCTAATCCACAGATAATTTATCTTTTCTACAGGGTAGAACACAACTACAGTCACTCACACTACAGATGATGGCCAAGCATAGAGGTGCCTCCCCTACAATACTACACTCTAGTACGCTCCCCCCCCCCCCCCCCCCCAACCCGCAAAACACCAGCCGCTGATATTTGGTGAACGATCGAGTCACATAGAAAACGGAACAACGGTCCCTCCAACTACCGATTGTGGCCAAACACAAAGGGGCCCCCCCCACCATAATACACCCGAATACGCTCCCCCCCCCCCCCCCCGGAAGCTGTCATCAGTTTACTTTGGGTTGCCAGGAGTCGTACTGGCCAGTTAGCAGCTGGAGGAGCCAGGGGGATGAGAGACTGACACGGTCCCTGCCAGTTGACCAGGAAGATGGAATGGCAGCCCCCCCCCCCCCCCAAGCTAATACCCACCGCTGAGATAGACTTCATTCCCTGCTTATTCCCGAGTGTGGTAATGCATTTTAAGCAGTTCACAGGATTAACTGTACAGCTGCCGCAGATTTTGTATTTTTTTAAACGGTGCCAGTGGGTGTAAATCAAAGTTATTTTCCCAGCCCCGTGGCAGGATGGTTCACACTGGCTTTAGCAGCCAATATTATAACTCTAAGCAGTGATAAATATATAGATAGACACACATCTGTTAGCAGTGATCACTGGCCGGCTGTGGCTTGGGGTAAACATACTTTTCTCATGGATGTGATTTGTTTACAGCTGCTTTTGAAGGACATAGGTCTTAAATATCAGGAGAGTGAAAAGCGTAGCTTGAGGAGGACGATGTTGCGCGAATGTCGGAGAGCTGCTTTCTTTTGTACATCGTTATCAGAAAGTTGCGGCCAGCATGACTGAGTTTGGACGTCTATTCTTGTTTGCCTTCCTCATGAGTAAGATGAATGGCTCTCTCTCTTTGTCATGCTGGCACTGCGTGTTTCAAACACGCATACATGGAAGGTGTCGACACTCTCAGCGGGTCTTCCCATCTTTTTGTTTAATCTGTTATCTTCATTTTGTGTAGGCTTTCACTTATCTGGTTTTGTTTGTGGTTCATGGGAGTTGTGGGGGTAGGAGTGTGCCACTTCTGTATGCCTTTTGCGAAACATGGTGTCTTTTGTTGAGCTGATTTACGTGTGACGTCAGTTTGCGTGGCGTGAAGACAAACCACTGTTTGAGTTGTGTTGCGTCTCTTTCTAGAGTCAAGGAAGCAGAACATGATAGGAACCTGCACAGTGGCCTGTGATTGGTGGAGGGAGGAGCATGGGTGGGCGAGACTTGCCTTTCCACCTCTTTCAATGTGCTTTAACGAGCTATGTTAATCCCAACCAATACGTTTTGCCTGTCAACCGTTTCATACTGTGGCAATCTATCCATTGTTCTCGAAGGTTAAACGTTCCTGCAGGCCCCGCAAATCCAGTGAACTTTTCACTTGGAAAACAGGTACTCTGATTATCTGACAGATAATCATCTTGCATGGTACGCTATTAAATGCCTGACATGACAGAGCTGCCTTCTCCCCAGCAAGCATGGCTGGATTGATAGCGGTGGTGAGGAGAGACTTTTGACCTCAGTGAGGTTGGCTTAAGCGGTCAGGCTTTTGTTACTCTGTGGTCAGCCTGTAGACTGATTCTGCTGAAGCAGATTCGCTGCGTTCCTCGAAACATGGCATCTGTGCTCCCAGCTGTGTAGAGACCTCGGCTCCTCGATCCTGATCTTCTGGAAACCTCATTAGTGGCCTGCATGACAGAGGAATGAGATGGGTTTTTTTTTTTTTTTTTTTTTCCTTCATTATACTGGATTTCCCCTCTGCCCTCCACTAGCCATATCTTTAAACATGTGACTAAAAAGCATGGAGTTCACCGGTGACCGGGATGCTCGGCATGGTTCTGTTTCTGTGAATAGACCTGGATGCTGGGAAATGTGGGGGAGCGGCTCATACTCCGTCGTCATCCCTTAGGGTCCCTGTCCTTCTCTGTCCATCCCAGGTCGTCATCCTAGAAGACTATGCCGATCCCTTTGATGCCAGGCAGGGAGGCGGAGGGCAGTCCAGCCCAGAGAAGGTTCCGGAGAACGACGGCTACATGGAGCCCTATGAAGCCCAGAAGATGATGGCAGGTAGGGCACGGGGTCACCTCATTTGGGTGCCCAAGGGGGCCTTGTCTTTTTTGTTTTGTTCCGATTTTGGTCCATTTTAATGTGGATTTCCCAATGGAAGTGGGGAATCTTCGGTGGGCAGCGGACGGTGCTGTCACGCACTCGCGCTCTCTGGAAGCCTCCCTCCAGTAAAAGCTGCTGTTGCCGCTTTTGAGTTCTGCGACATCCTGCATCTGTTCTGCTTTGACGCCAAATGCCGAGCATACTGACGGTTTTTGATGGATGTCCCTTCAGCAAATGAGCTTTTTCTGAGACGGTTATTCTGTGACCAAACCTGTTGCCTGGTGGATGTGCATCCTTTTGTGGAAGCTGCCACCGTTCCTGGCCAGCATTGTTCCTCCATGATATCAGTCCTTCCTGCTTTGACCATATAAGTCTAAGCAGTCTCACAATCCTTACTGATTTGCTAGTTTTTAGCAGCTTTTGCAGAGAAGTTGCCCCTTCTTAAATGGAGCAAATGCCCTTGTTCTGCAGTGTTTTTTTTTTTTAGGATTATTTTATTGTTGCTTATACTCTTTTTGTCAGTACAGTCTTCTGAGCTGCAGTTCCACAGCTTGACAGGTTTTGCTCTCCTGCTAAAAATAACTGTGACTTCTGCAAAGCTGACACCGTGTTATCTTGGAGTTTTTTTTTTTTCTATTTTTACAAGTTTGTCTGCATCCCTTTTTAAGTGGCAAAAGATTTTTCTGTGAGTGGGAGCTGGGGTTATTGGAAGTTCCCTTAAACATAGAAATGCAAGTTTTTTTGTGTGTGTGTGTGTGTGTGTGTGTGTGTGTGTGTGCCTGGCATGAGCTGCCAGGGCCTTTTCAGAAGTGTAAATCTGAGCCTAGTTGGACCTGTATGTTAGTATCTTGTCTCTGTTACATCAGTGACCTGTGACCTCCAAAACATCCATCCATCCATTTATTTTCCATCACTTTATCCGGTTCATGGGGGTAGCAGTCTAAGCAGAGATGCCCAGGTTACCTCCTCCTCCTCACCTGGGGAATTCCAAGGCGTTCCCAGGCCAGCTCAGAGATATAATCTCTCCAGCATCTCATCGGTCTGCTCAAGAGTCTGCCCACAGTCAGACATCCCGTGAAACACCTCCAATTGTGAGGCGTCCAGGAGGCATCCTAAACAGATGCCCAAACTGCCTCAGCTGACTTGATTTGAGGCGAAGGAGCACCATCTGTACTTTGAGCCCCTCCCTAATTTCCAAGCTCCTCCCCCTATCTGAGCCCAGACACCACGTGAAGGAAGCTCATTTCCACCGCTTGTATCAGTGATTTTGTTCTTTCGGCCGCTAAACCAGAGCTCGTGACCGTAAGTGAGGGTGAGTATATAGATGGACTGGTAAATCGACAGCTTCTCCTTTTGGCTCAGCGGCATCTTTACCACGACAGACCGGTACAGCACTGGCGTGACTGTTGATGCTGCACCAATCCGCCTGTCAGCCTCCCTCTCCATTCTTCCCACCAAAAAAAAAAAATAAAGATTTAAGATTTAAGAAGCCTTCAAAATCTTGCTAGGTCAATTTAAAAAAAAAAAAAAAACCATCGGTAGTAATATTTACCGTCTGTGCCCACTTTATTATGTAAACCTAGCTAATACTGTGCCGGACCTACTCTTGCCTCCAGAACGGCTTCAAGGTTAGACAAATTGTGTTCAGAGAAGCCATTCTGCACACCACTGCAGCCTTCCTGTTAGCTTTAACGAGTTTGGACATTTCTCCTCTGACCTCTTTCATTAAGATGTTTTCAGCCACAGAACTCTTGCTGACTGGATGTTTATATTTTATAGCGCCGTTCTCCATAACCTCTAGGCACTATAGTGAGTGAAACCCCCCCGGGGTTTTCTTAGATGCTGTGACAAATCTTGCTTCAAAGCCCCACCAGCATTGATTGGTTAGTTCAGGATACTCCCATCCACCACAGGTTTTGAAGCCTCTGTTGTTCCATCACTAGCTGGAACCACCACTTCTAGACCAGAAATCACACCACGGTTGGAATCACTAAATCATTCTAATGCTTAGTCAAACCCTCAGTGAACCTTTTAACCCTGTCTCTGTGTTGCATTGTATGCAGGTATATCTAATAAGCTGACCACTGAGGGTCTGCACCGAACAGTCTGGCCTAGTCGCTGCCTTCTGTGGAGTTGTGTGCAGACGGGCTTCTTTCCCGGCAACCATTTTAAGCTGAACTCTCCTCCCAGGTTGACGATATCCTGGTTTTTCTGTGTGAGCGCGCTCCTTGCCCGGGCAGGTGTGAATGTCACACAAATGCGTTCCCCCCCCCGTGTTCCTACCGTGCAAAACTTCTCCTGTTGACGGTGTGATTATCTGCATGGCTGGTCTGATGCCGTTCTGGCAGTGTTACCTCTATGCCTGACTGATATGACACTGAAATAAGTGTGGGTGGGGGTGCCCACACATCCATCCATTCAGCTGTATGTCTTTGTCGGAGGGGAGGGGTGCTGAAGCCTATCTCAGCACCAAAGGGCACCAGGTTGTGGTACAGTACAGGGTGGGATTCTCATCCCTCTCAGGGTTCTCATATGTACTTTTGGCAATTCAGAGAAGACAGCTAGGCTAACTGCATGCGTTTGGGATGTGGGAGGAAACCTGCATGACAAGGAAAGAACAGAGACGCACAGCAGAGGTGTAGCTCGCATACATCATGGAGAAAAGGTTCATGCCTGCTGAATGTGCGTGGAACAGGGTGGACAAGGGGAGGCTGCTTCGGAATGTCAGGCTTCTGCTGAAGCTCGACGCACCGAGTCTGTAGAAAGCAGCAGCAATCCCGTGCCTCGCTATAAAACCTGAGGCCACCCTTCCTGCAGGGTCATGCTCTTGCTCATGGCTGTCTTCAGTTCCTCCAAAGCCTTCCCTTCCGGGTTTCCCTTTAATTCGCCCGGCTGCCTGCCAAGCCTCACGCTGGCTTTCACTCGTGTAACAGAGTGGGTCGTGTCCCGGCCCCATCGTTGGCTCTGCGGTGACTTCCAGTGTCCAGTGACAGGCCTGTCCACGTGGTTTGGGCTGTCCGTGCGGTTGTTTTTTCGAGCTCATTAGCCTGGACTTTCTGCATGTCATCTACAGATGCATGTAGCTCCCGGGGTGTTCTGCACGTTTCGACTCCTCACTGGCAACCCGGGGCTTTTCTTCACAGTCAAGGTTGCTTCTGCCTGCCACTTCATCTGCTTGGTCTCTGCGGTGTCTTTTGACAAATATTTGTCAAGACTTTGAGAATGGAATTTAAGCTCCCAGTATGATGGCACTGGGACATTTCAGCACTGCTGTGACCCGTTTATTCTGGGTTTGTGTTTAAAAAAACTGCATTTTGTCACTGCGGTCTCATCATTAATTGCCTCTTTTTTTCGGGGGGGGGGGGGGGTTTTATTTCCTTTTTTCTTCCCCAAAGGGTCTGGCAAACTAATTTTTAGCCATCCAGGTCGCTCTGTTTCAGATTGGTTTGCACGCCTTCCGAAAGCTCGGCATCATTTCCAGGCGAGTGAGTGCCGTGATGCATGATAAATCCCAGCGACGGTGGTCTCCTGGGTGGCTGCCCCTTGGCTGTCAGGCTGCCATCTGCGCAGACGCACATCTCTCTCTCATCTCCTGCCTTTCATCCTCCAGCCCCAGAGAGCGGCTCTGGTCAGGCTTTCTTATTAACCTGCTCCAGATGGTTACCATGACTTCCCGACCTACTCTGATAATCTGACCTGCCGGCACAGAGGTGTGCTGCGCTGCGGAGAGGCCTGGAGCATCTGTGGCTTTATTCTGCGGGATGGCACAAGTTCCTATCCGCTGCCTGGTTTTCATCACTGCTCCCATCGGTGGGTTTCCTTCAGTAGCCGCTAGCACCGGCATGCCTGCTACGGTGCCGGGCTAGTGGCCCTGGTGGCTTGCCGGCAGTGTTGGGATGGCAGCCGTCAGCCTTTGTGGAGCAGTGTGGAGACCTTCCTCTTGCTCTCTCTCTCGGTGTTCCTTCAGAGAAGGTTTCTCCCATGTTTCTTTGCTCTTCCTGAGTTGTTTTCCTCCTGTTCTTGCAGACTGGAGGGGGATGGATTGGGCCAGCGTGAGCTCAGGCAGAACCTTTGCCTGTGGACCGGAGCTCCCACTCTGCCATATACCGCTCAGCTCCGATAGGTTCGAGTCAGGTCTGCCGCAAGCCTCTTTCTGCCACGTTACCCTGCGGCTTGTCCTTCAGCGGCTTCTTTCAACAGCCGTCATTCATTGCAGGTGGCACTTGAGGTTTATGTTGGGTCCCTGGAGATAGACGTTCAATAGGTGGACGTCACCACGGACAGTTCCTCGGCCTCTCGGCCACCTGTGTAGATGGGGACGCGTACAGAGCGAGAGCCGAGGGGAAGGGTGTCCTTGAGCCGGCTGATGTCCCACTGTAAGCTCACCAGGACCAGGCCGAGCCCCAGCCATCAGGACTCCTTATGGTCGATGCCCGCTGACCCCCCCCCCCCCCCG
>JAACJT020001893.1:0-13564 GCA_009936485.2 Gymnarchus niloticus | reverse complement strand
ACATGCAAACTCCACACACACACACACACACACACACACACACACACACACACACACACACACACACACACACACAGCAGTGGCATGTTTCAAACATCCAGTCCCAATGCCGTGAAGTAAGAGTGCTACCCACTGAGATTCACGTTCAGATTTATAATCAGAATACATTAATTTTCTACACTATTGAAATTTGAAAATTAAGTGTCTTCATGTCTAGGGATTTTCAGGTCCTGGTATAGTAGAATCATGGATTGTTTGATTAAGTTGTATTAATCTTCATAAAGAGATACTGAGCTCTAGGATAGCAAGTGTTAATCAGCATTCCTTACAGGAAGGGTGTGAGGCCCAGGATTTTATTCTTTATCGCTAAGCAACAACAATCATGGGACTTGTTTAGTCACTGACAACATCAGGGAAAGCCTACCTCAACTCATTAGGAGAAACAAGAGAATGTCAGTCAAAATTCTCCAGCAGGGGATAGGCCTTTGCACTGGTCAATGTACATGGGTAGCTACATGCAACATTTCAGAGAATGTGCAGATTCACTAAATTAGGTCACATGTGCCGTTGAGTGGCTCTGTGGATGCATGCACGAGATACTGGAATGTCCACATTAACAAACTGATAAATACGAATCATAATAGTAATATCCTTTACAACAGGAGTAGTACTGTTTCAAAATAATCAACAAACTCTGATTACTGCTGGGACAAATGAGGCTTCACAACGCGTGATAGTATCTCGAACTAACCAATCAATGTCGGGTTGATTGGGTTTCGAAGCTTCATTTAGCACCATCATCGATTGGTTAGTTCAGGATACTCCCATCCACCACGGGTTTTGAAGTCGCATTTGTCCCATCGCTATCTCCGATCTCACAACCATGCCAAGAGTTTCTGACTCAGAGACCGGTAGACAGCTTGATAACGGCGTGAACTGTCTCTTATTTACGCAATGAGTAGCGAATTACAACACACAAGCATGTAGCTAAAGCTGTTTGGTAATGCAAACAACCGTGTAAGAATTACTGTAAAATTATTATTGTAGGTAAACATACATTCAATTACCAAAGCTGTTGAAAATATGCAGAAATTTATTTTAGAAGCTGCACTTATTACCCAGCAATCTGTTTTAATTTAGGTATGTAAATTATCAACGAGCAAAGGAGAACAAGTGTATTACTCGCATGGACTGTTACTACCATCTGGTGGAGAAATTAATTTTCTTAACACTGCAGGTCAGGGATCATGGAGACAAGGACAACGTCAGCAAATAAAAAATGCTATATACATGCCCAGCATTAATGATTTTTTAAAATGGCGTTACTCCAGCAGGAAATAAAACGCGTTAAAGTGATCACAAATGAATTTAAATAGGATGGATGAATTGATGTGATTTTTATGTATCAGAAAACTCTATAGTTCATAATGTTCCAGATTTTGCAGGATCTCATGAGGAACAGGAAAACCTCAAAAGAAGGCAAACAGTCACCAAGAGAGTGGTGTGGAAGTGGTTAGCAGACTGCTTATATATACCAGCCTACCACTTACACGGCATTAGGAAAGCAGTAGTTTAATTTTTAATGTTGATGTGAATAAAAGTAAACATGACAGAATAAATGAACACAGTCAAAATAAAGAGGGTAAGGTAAAAACAAGTCAAAAGATGTGCTGTGTAATACATTCACATGCACAGACTATATTGTACAGTATGAGCTTTGTTAAATTAAGAATGGATTTTAGCCTATCTCAGCGCACAAGACACCACACACACGCACACACGCACACACACGATAAAAATGACCAGTTCAGTTTATTTACACGTAGTTACCTGCACAAAGGTGTCTGTGGTTATTTATAAAAGCATATTTCTCATATACCTGTATTTAATTTTTCAAATGGGTCCATGCAGATTCCCCGTCACTCTTATCATCTCAGTGAAACGTCTCAGAGCAGCAGATAGTGCTCTGAACCCATTTCATGGACCAGTACCACTACTCCAGCTGTATACCAAGTATCTTTCATGCCCTCCCCATTTGTCCTCTATGACAGCATGTTTTGAGCATAAACTTAACTGCGTTTCAAGCTGAATGAATAAGGATGCTCAGAAAATCACAAACTGACAAAGTTATTCCTACACAAAACACCTCAAGACTGGTCTTTTCTTGGAAAACCTCAAGCTACAATATAGGTCTTGCTCCAGTGCTAACTTCCACTTGGTACAGGTCCTCCTTAGGAAGCTCAGCCTACAAGAAGTACACTTACACCTTAGGTGCTTGTGTATATCTGCTTCACTTTACGTTACTCTGTACAAAAGCTACGTAAATCAATGTGAATGTATAAATGCGTCATGTTGGTGGGACCAAAATGTCTATGATTGCTGCAGTCGGTATCTAATTTAAAGCAGACTGAGGACTGTGTTCTAGTGGTGATTGGTGATTTGTGTGAAGTGAGAGGTGATTTCTGACAGTGGTTTTATAAATAAAGTAGATTATATTCTGTCAAACAAATGGAATGGATTTGATAAAAATATGAATTGTACAGAATGTCCAAGGCACTCTGAGTACAGAATAATAGCAGGTTGAAATATTGAAATACGTGGCAGAAATCAGTGCTATAGGTGACAGAGAAAGATCTGGTTCTCGTCACTGAGGTCTGGGCGCCTCGAACTTGGGGTGAAATTGTGGGCCAAGGGCAAGTTCTAGTCTGTGCAAACAATTTCAGAGTTTTTATCTACACAAAAAAGACTGCAATTAGTCAAACTGAAACTCAGGACACAGGCTTCTAAATCCTTGTCTTTGGCTGATGTCTTTTTGAACATCAAGGTAAAATAAATTAAATGTGATTTTCGTAGTCAAGGCTAAAACGTACACGTTCTGACAGAAACCAAAGAAGCACATTTTGGAGTATGCACCCTTGTGCATTTGTCAGGTACTGGATGTTACCCAGCAAAGGAGTTTGCCCTTACTGTCATAGCAGTGGTGTACTCTCAACGTGGTTTTTTAAAGCGCTACAGAAACACAGCAAAACTTGGCCTTTTTCCCAGAGATCTATATCACCTAATATCCATCAGTAAAATAAACAGCCTGCTGATTGCAGTATGCTACATCCTTTGTCATAATGCATGATATTGCTGATGTCTTAACGGGGTGGTATTAACATATTTGAGCACACAAGATTTTTAACATTATAATAGGTCTTTATCATTAATGAGAGAGGATTGCTAATTCTTTAACAAGTCTTTTGCATTAATGTTTAAGGACTAATAACGGTTTAACATGTCTTCAGTGTTAAGCTACATTGAAGATTGAGCTACATTGTTAATGTTAAGCTACATTGATGGTTAAGCTACATTGAAGATTGAGCTACATTGTTAACGTTAAGCTACATTGATGATTGAGCTACATTGTTAATGTTAAGCTACATTGATGATTGAGCTACATTGTTAATGTTAAGCTACATTGTTAATGTTAAGCTACATTGATGGTTAAGCTACACTGATGTGTTGGTCATCTTTGGCTGAGTTTCCCAAAAGCATCATAAGGCCAAAACCATCATAAATTTGAATGTAAGATCAATTATTAAAAAAATCTTGGGTTTACTGAAAATGTTCATTGCGAAAATTGTATGTCAACAATACAATTACAGATACTCCAAATTTCTGTGGTACAGACAATGGTAGACAGTAGCCGCGAAGGACGAAAACGTCAGAAAATTGTGGTGTGGCTGTAAATGTAGAGTTCTGCATTGTAGAATGTAGAAGAGCTAATGAAGCGCTGCAATGAGCGAAAGGACCAACACTGTGTAAAGTTTATTACTTCAATGCACTGACCTGCTTGATGTTAGTTATTGAGTATGACCTGCAATCCATGATAGACGGATGTCATTCATGGACATAACACATGGAAAACTAATTCCTGCTCAGAATTAGCGATTGCAGTTCTCGAATGAATGAGATCAATGAAAACTGTGGTCCCAATGTAAAGAAATGCCTTAAAAATAGCAAGGGGGGCATTTTTCAAAACAATGGGAGCAGAGTGTCAGATTCTAGCAATGATTCAGGGAAGTCAACAACACCGCAAACTCTGCCCCCATCTCCAAGCTGTGCATCTTAACACAGCGCTCCATGCATGGTTCAATCCGGTGGTCCAATTCACTGAACCCATTGGAGGTGTTTTATCAGCCATTCTTGCTGATGGACACAGCGTCTTCCCCTCCAGGGATTACCGCCGTCCGTTCCTGCCGAAGGATGGCCGTGGCTCATTCCATGTCCGTAGACACGTTCACCGCAGTCGTTTCCCTGAACCTGTCTTTACTCTCGCCTTCCTTAGCTCTGCTGCCTGCCCTTTGGCAAAACTGGCATAGTCCTACCATTTCTTCCAGACTTCTGCACCAGACCTGGGTTACACTACAGAGGCACTTAGCCCATGTGCTTTTTCATCCCACTGTTTTCCCCAAGCTCGAAATTTTCTTTTCCTCCTCTGCTTGGCTATATCAAAATCTAAGAACAAAAATTTAAAAGGATTTGTTTTTCTGCAGGAGGCGACATGAAATACAAACACACAATCAAGAAAAAATTATAAAAAAAACAATAGAATGAAAATAAAAATAAAACATTTAATAAATAAGCATGTACTGTACACATATAAATAAATGTGAGTAGATGTATTGCGTAATCAACTTTGGGGATATGTCCAAAGAAGCTTTTAAAGTTAATAAGAGTATGGAAGTTTTTTTGTAATATTCTTTTCCTCTATGTTGCAACATTGGTGCCTGATTTAGTGTGTACTTTTAAGTATAATAATTACTGAATTATTTGTTATAGCATGCTTATTTTGTTTATCGTTGATACACAATTATTCTAATGGTGCAAAAGGCAAATAAGAATTTAATAACATTCATTATTCTATCAGAGTACTCCACACACCTTGTACTGTGCAATTGCTGTCAATAGACTATTTTTCATTGACATCTTAGGCTTTGTGGGGGCAGAGTCACTAACGATGAACTTTATTTTTGGTCGCAAGATCTCCATTATAGCGAGACTTTCAAGAAACCCATGTTTTTATCCTCCTGGTGAATGTTTCGATGTTCGTATACTTGCTTGTATCTCACTAAGATTGATCGATATTGGGAAACTCACCCTTTATTTTTAATGTGTTAAGGATGCTAATGTATCAAAATTACAATGCTTTAACGGCAGTTCTGGTGTTAACATATCAGGACCACTAAAACTTTTACAGCAATTTGGCCTTAACGTATGGAGGACCAGTAATTAACGCTTTAACGGTGATTCGGCCTTAACGTATGGAGGACCAGTAATTAACGCTTGAACGGTGATTCGGCCTTAACGTATGGAGGACCAGTAATTAACGCTTGAACGGTGATTCGGCCTTAACGTATGGAGGACCAGTAATTAACGCTTTAATGGTGATCCGGCCTTAATGTATGGAGGACCAGTAATTAACGCTTTAATGGTGATTTGGCCTTTATGTATGGAGGGAAAGTAATTAATGCTTTAATAGCATTTCAGCCTTAACGTATGGAGAACGGCTAACGTTTTAACAGCGATTTGACCTTAAAGTATGGAGGACCAGTAATTAACGTTTTAACAGCGATTCGGCCTTTATGTATGGAGGGAAAGTAATTAATGCTTTAATAGCATTTCAGCCTTAACGTATGGAGGACTGCTAATGCTTTAACGGTTCTTTGTTGTAGCAAACAATAGATTATAACTCAGAAGGATTAGGAAAGTTCAGGAAGGATCAGACATGCAGCAACATGTACAGTATCTGATTTGTACATTAAGTGTTCAAAGTACTTTAAGTGTTGTCATTACCAAGTGTTGTATATAAACAATAACTGGTTGAGCAAAGCATTTTTCACCAGGCGGAAACCTTGGAAACTGAATTCCAGTCTGCAAATTCCTACAAAGCACAGTCTGCAATACAAAGAAAAAAAAAAAAACTGACATTTACTGTAAAGAGAAGCGTTTTCTCATTTTAATGATTCAGTCTACAATAAATTGAATGTGGACCCATAAAAATCATCAAACCACGCATAATAGAGAATGTTTTCTACATCTCAAGTGTACTTTAAATATGGCGATGTTTATTAACAAGCTTATTGTTTGCAGACTTAAAAACCAAATTTCCATGTGTATGCTTGTGAGCCTTAGAACAATGCCCCTGCGTGGTGCACATTAGCATTTTGAAAAGCAGAAGGATGACTGGGGCAAGACAAAGGATCCTTTTGTTCTATTCTATTATTTTATCTTAAAAAAAAAAAAGCATGCATTTCATAGTAGCAAGGACTACAATAAGTTTTAAACTATGCAGGCATTATTTTCTAAACAAAAGAACTTCAAAAGCGTTAAATTCTTCACAAACACAAAGAACCAGCTGAATTACTGATGCAAAGGCAAAGTGAAGTGTTCATATATAAGAACAATAAACAGATGATGTAACCAGATGTAAATAAACACATTCAAGTAAACATGATGATGCAAGACTCACAGAAATTGATGCTTTGTACACATTTGTGTTTCTTCCCTGTGTTCCCTCTATGACAATAGCCTACATTTTATGACTGGTTATTTTAACTTAATAGCTTAATTGATATTAGTGTATCAAACTGCCCATTTAATGTGTCGTACATGCAACACTCTCAACACCACTGTGGACAAGGAGAGAAGAGAGATGGACCACGGTTATGTAAATACACAGGAGTCCTAGAATTCGGGTACTGACCTCTGAAAGTGGAGGAAAGCCCCTAGAAAGCATCTGCCTGATGGCCCACAGCACAAGAAGGTCCGGTGGACCTCCAGTTCCGGGCTGTGCGCCGGTTCCTCATTCTGACGCCTCCCATGTCAGACCTGCCACATGGGCAGTTCTCACACCAGGTTCCTTTCCCTCAGTCGTGATCTTGTCATATGCAGTGATCAGCTGGCCACCTCACAGACACGCCCCCTCACCATGAAGGACCCCCTTGCCTAAATGGAGATGCTTCACATTTTTCCACTGGTAGGCATTACCTGTACACTCCACAAGACCACGCTGGTGACACACCTAAAGGCCACCTTAAAAAACACTGGAGATACAAGAATCAGTGGCTGAGTCAGTTTATTAATGGATAAAACAGAATGAACATATCCCTCCTTAAAGCAAACACACACAGAATCACCATCATCCCCTCCCTGACTCCCAGGGTTCTAGCCCAGCTTAGCAGACCAACACACTCAGCTCGCCATCATTACCTTAGCGGCAGGCTGCAGCAGATCACTTTGGGAAAAGCCACTAGCCACACAGCCCTGTGCTACAAACGCCACAATTCTCCAGTTCCCAAGAGGTTCAATTAAAGTTTAGGACAATCCTTTGATGAGTCTGTATACCCTGGAAAACATCCAAGTTCTTAGACTGGGAGAACTGACACGCAAAGAAAGGACTGATTAAAACCTGGTACTAAAAACGAACATCTATCACCACAGCATTTGGAACAAAACATCAGTGCACTTTACAGAGGAAACCTGAAAATGTGCACAGAATTGTCCTTACTATTAAAAGCATTCACTATGATCTGAGTGCAGTGAAAAATCAGTATTCTTTAATACACACAGTGTACATGAAATTCTCTATTAACTGTTTCACGTTTTTTAAGGCAGCACAATTTTCCAATTGATTTAAATCACCTAAAATGCTAAGGTTTTGTAAGATTGACATTAATTAGCTCACAGAATGCTGTTCTTCTTATGCAGGACTGATTAATTCCAGAGGGAAGATGGTCACGACTTTTCTGCCTGCGCTTTTCCTGAATTAAAGTTAGCGCAGTAATTAAAAATGTTTAACTACAGAAGAAAAATTATCCACAGGGTAGCCAAAATCCAAGTGTATATTCAACCAGTTAAAATGTATAACCCCACAATGACCTTAAAGAGTCTTTAAACGTACTGAAGACTACTAGACTGAAGGGGTGAGCTGGTGGTTCATTCCAGTTCACGACAAGAAGGGGTTAGTCGTACACCCTGTCCGTGGGGGCAGCTCTGGGCCCAGGAGCGTCTGTGAGGCTTGTATGGGGGTCCCAGGGCTGAAACTTAGGCCAGGTGTCAGCAAGCCCACAGGAGAAATTCCAGATACTCTCGGAAATGGCACCTTGGACGTTGAACTAGCTGGTGGCACTGTAGAGAGGAGGAACGGCTGGTCAATAGGACACCAGACCTGTGGCGTCCTACTCTGAGATTGGTTTGAAGTGGGTAGTGGCCCTCCACTGATCTGAAAGGGATTAACTGGGACCGTGGGTGGTGCGACAGAACCTGTGGTAAGAAAATAAATAGTTATTTCTTAATTATCAAGCTGGAGTAGTGCCAACAAAACTGCCGACATCATTTAATGAGAAATTAAACAACAGAACAGAGCCCTGAGAAGAAAACTGTCATCTTAGCAAAGCTCATTGAGACAAAAGACTATTCCACCAATATCAAATCACAGCCAGCTGGGGCTTGGAGGCCAGCCGCCAATGTGGGGTCCTGTAGCTGGTAGGACAGCACATGTAGGGTCCTGCCCTAAGTGAGCATGCCATACTGTGATCCCGGCTCCAGTCGTTTGCATTCAAAGACCCTAGTGAAGAGGCAGGCAGCAGATGATGACGGCAGCATACAGACGGGCTTCGCAGTTTCAGAGCGTTAATGATGATGATTCATCGTCAGCCATTTGCACAAGAACAACTCCAAGTACAGAGGAATTCATTGGTTTTCCAGGTGAAAGCGATGCTTTGCTCAAAGCACCGGGTCAGCCATTCATCTAGGGTCTCTGGAGAAGTTTTGTAGTTCAGGGTCTTGCTCAAGGGTCCAACGGTGATATGTTAATGCTGCAAGCCACTGGATTCAAACTGGCAATGCTGTGCAGCCATACATAATCAATGTTACAATGGCAAGAAAGTTCGAATTTACCACTTCATACTCTCCTTAGTAGCTTTCATCCATCCATCCATCCATCTATCTATCCAGGACAGAGTTGTCAGGGGTGGGGACTGGAGCCAATCACAGGGAGCACTTTAGGAAAACACTGTCACTGAAATTCTAGGTCTGAAAAGGTCCAGGCTGACTCACCAGAACAACTGACACCTTCGTTTACACAGTGCAGAGTGTGGAGGACCACACCAGGCTGCGTCTCACCTGGATTGGTAGTGATTATGCAGGACTGCTGTGGGACTACCAGCCACTACTCACGACACTCAGACATGGGACTGATTTACTCTAAAATGCACCATTCCAACTCGAATGATGAAGCAGATTAAAAGAGACCTCAGAACGGTGAACGATCACACACTCAATGGTTTGCGAATCGCTTCAATTCACGCCAATCTGAACATATGGGTGAAATCTTATACAAGCAGCTTAAGATTAAACTATCTGATAAACAACAAACAAATATCACTAAACTTATAAAGCAAAGCTCTTATCAAAATCTGGACACCATAATTCTGCAAAAGTTAGTCTCAAGACAGCCTCCACGCAGATGACTCATATCATGCCGTGAAACTGGTAGAGACTTATCTCAGGTCATGTGACAGACGGTGTAGCTGTCCTTGCACGAGCCCGTCTGCATACGTACAGCATGCCTCTGGCTGCTGACACCCGCCTGCCGTGACGAAGGGGTTGGAGATGTGGACAGGCTTTGCTGGCATGCTGATGAAAGGGTCCAGGTGGTCCAGCTCCTCACTGGGGCTCAGGAAGGTCTCTGGTGCTGTTCTGGACATGTCTGCCTTGTCGTTTAGTCCAGAGACATAATGCTGATCATGCATCAAGTCTAGGGTGGGGAAGGGACAGGCCCAGGAAGGCACAGGCCAATCAGCATCTCCTGCAAATCAAAATAAACCTGTAAACATTGTTTTTGATGCCCGATTTAAAGCAATTGGTCCAGGACATTTGGTACCAAGCAGTAATGGGACTCTGGTTTAGATCAAATTTGCCTAAGTGTTAGAGGGTAGCTGCTAATTTTCTGTATTCCTGTACAACAACAAGTCACCACAAAAGCAAAAAACGCTTCTAAGATCCCGATGAAAAAATGCCGACTCACTGGTACCTGAAAGCAGTTAGGGATATCCCTAGTTTAAAATTACATTCAGCATAGAATAACCCAGTAGGCCACTACAGTGATCTGTGTTGGGTCTTATATGGTTAGTGCATTGACTTACATGGTGAGGCGTTTTGAAGGCAATGCAATATGGCAACAACACTTTTAATTCACATTGTGTACCTATAGTACTGTGCAAACGTCTCAGGCACATAAGAAATATGCTGAAATCGTGTTCACATTGGTGTAAAACTATGATTTCATGTTGGTCAGTGTGTCCGTTTGCATATTTCAAAACATGTCACCCCAGAACTTAGTTACCATCCAACATACCCATGTACTGAATTCGCAATGTAGCATCGCCCCCCCGTTGAGAATTTTCACATCTCACATTTTCTCAGACTACCTACAACTTTCGCACTACTGTTTTACATGACAATATCCATCAGTTTCATCAGAAACCGCCCATATTGTGCGGTTCATTGTTGCGTTTCATCCCAAATTCCCCACATCTTATGGCAGTTCCACCTCCTCGTAGCGCCTGACCCAAGTTTGCCCACCTCTTGCCTGGGCCTTGGGATAGTCCTCAGGCCCAACCACCCATGGGTCAGGTTGAGCTGAAGAGGTCGATCCAGGGGAGATCCCCCAGGGATCAGCATCTTGCCTGTAAGCAGTCTGAGCTGGCACAGGGGCCCACGGGTCGACTGCCGGGATCAGCATGGAGGCTGCGGGGGAGGCAGAAGCTGGGTTTCTTATGTCGCTCTGGCCATGAAGTGCAGGAATGGGCCTCACTAAGAGAGTCCAACCAAAATGTCAGTGTCAGTAATGGAACACACTAGCATCCATGGAAATCAGGAGAAATAGACAAATCAAATCTTGTGAGGTTATAATTAATTTTTACATGAATAAATAATATTATGTGTAAATTTTCTGTCGATTCCAAAAGGCTCTCCTGTGCTACTCTGGCAAGGCTGGCCCTGCTTGCCGGTCAGCACATATCCAGTCTGGCCACCTCCCAGAACATGAAGGCACCTTGGAAACTTCCAACTCAAAAGCAGGACCCATTTTCTCGCTAGATAACAGACTAATTGCATCTATTTCTTCTACCCATTGTAACAAAATACAAGTTTCTAACCTAAGTGACAATTATCTTACGCAAACATGCTACAAAAAAATTGTATTATGTAAAGTGCATCAAAAACGACTTTACGGAGATTATATTTGAACTTTCAGTGGTGAGAATTTTATTTTGAAATATCAGGGTCTGGCTCAGCTGTCCAGTATCAGGGTTCAGTATCACGGACAAACAAATGACGGACGGCTAAAATTGGGACAGGTCATCGGACACCGATCGCCACTATTCTTAGAATGGAGCAAATGCTTTGCGAAGAAGATGAAACCGCAGACACGCTGCTGTGATGGAAAGCGACTCAACGCTGGGTTCAAGGCAACGATTTGGACCGTGATTAAAGCCAGGCCCAGCCCAGAGGGTTCTCCCGTAACCTCAGAGGGAAGTCTTACCGTCAACTTGCCAAGGGTCTTGGCCTGTTGGGGTGGGAAAAACGGCCACCCAGGGATCCGACATCTGATCAGCCTGGGCCTTGGCTGCTGTATCCATTACGTCCATCAACACGAGCTGCAAGAGAAAACCACGCGCTAAGAGCATCTGCCCCTCCAAACCTCAAAATCTAACAAACACCACCAACTAACCTGGGGTAGCAGAGGGTCTAATGGCAAACTACCCTACCAGCCCCAGCACCAGAGGAAACAGAGCTGTTAAAGCATTCTACTGTACAGAGTTTTACTTTACAAGCTAAAATAATTCTTTAAATAATTCAACCTTGACTACTACTGAGGATTATGGGTTATTCTGCCAAAAAGAACATCCAAAAACCGCAAATTTGAACTGAACACCCGAAAGTTGTTGATTTATATCCGAATTATTTACAGACCAAAAAAGATTAGGAGCAACAACAGACGTGTTGCCAAAAAATCTAGGCTGCTGCTCACACAGCAGAGAGTCTCTTCTTGACACTCCAGTTTGTTAGAAAACCATTTGGTAAAGCTGACCTTGACACAGAGGTAACTTGGAAATGACAGGAAGACTGTGTGAGTGAATATGCTGGAGTTCCCAGTGCAAAGGTATACAGGTCAATGTGCCACTAAAAATGAAGTTTTAATTAATTGGCTAAGGACACAGATACCTATTCGATATTATATATTCAATAGAGACTGGCACAATGGGTAAGGGGGTGACATCATTGGCCCACATATTCAGGACTAGAGTTTCAAAACCTTGTCTCTGTGTGGAGCCTTTATGTTCTCCCCGTGATGCATGGGTTTCCAAATACATAGTGTTAGGTATATTGGAGTCTCTTAGTTGTCCAGAGTGTTTGTGAGTGTGTGCCCTGTGATGGACAGGCATCCCATCCAGGGTGAACCCCAACCTGTGCCCGATTGCCCTATGCTGCCTGGAAACCTCCTTCAGGCCCCTCACGAACTTGACCAGGATAAACTGACCTACCCCAAACTATGTTCACGGCATGTCAAGTTGCAATTTTACCCAAAATGACATGAATATTCCTGCAGTTGCGACCCACAATGCCCCAATTAATTAATGAGGAAATTCTGCAGCGTGTCAGAGACGGGGTTAAAATAAGCAATACCCTGTAGTCACAGACCTACCTTGGTCATATACACAGTCTGCTCTAATCACAGCACTATACAGTTTACTGGCAGGATTTATTTTTTCTGGTATGTTTCTTGAGTATAATTTCAGTGGGAGAGTTTGAAACAGCCTGCAATCATGTAGCATGCATGCATGGTCAGGACACGACTGTACACCCTACTGCATGGATTCCGTCCTCACGGCTCAGCTTCCATATGATGCTACAGAGTAAATGTGAATGACACAAAATCGTTGATATATTTGTTATTTTGTAGTTTGTAAAATAAATGACTACATTCAATTGGAACAGCCAAAAAAAAAAATAAGAAACATCAGAACAGCTAATAAATATTTTTTAAATAATCAAATGAAAGTGAAGCTGTGAAAGAGGTTAGCTACAGCAGTATAACACGGTGGTAAGGCAGCATGGTGGGCTTGCGCCTCCTACCCCCTGGCTGTTCGTGGGCGCCGCCCCAGTGGTGGACTCTCGACAGCTCTCCTCCAAAGCCATCTGAAGCCGGAGGTTATCTCCCCGCCGCATCCTCTCCTCCTGGTGAAGGAAACAGTACCCGCTCAGGATGAGCTTACGCATGGGAACTATGGCGACTAAGTCGAACATAGACGACACACAGGTCATGAGCATCACTTCTTCCTGTCACTCCATAAACACTGTTAATATTTACAAGACAGATTATTATACAGATCTGTGTTGCTGATTTGCTAGTTCAGTCAAATAATTAAAATCAGAAAAAGAAGAATCAGAATCAGAATATCTTTATTGTCATTGTAACGAGTACAACGAAATTAAGTGCAGTCCCTGTGTCAGA
>JAACJT020001892.1:0-13564 GCA_009936485.2 Gymnarchus niloticus | reverse complement strand
AAAAGGAAGAGGGGACGGCAGAAGATGAGATGGATAGACAGTGTAGTGGAAGCAATGAACATAAGTTTGGGCAGGCTCCGAGAGGCGGTGGAGGACAGGGCGGCCTGGCATGCTGTGGTCCATAGAGTCACGAAGAGTCGGACACAACTGCGTGACTAAACAACAACAACAACAAACACCTCTTCTCCACTCCTCAGGCATCCTCTCGCTTTTCAAGATTGCATTAAATAATCTGGTTAGAAACTCCACTGCCATCTCACCTAAACATCTCCATGCTGCCACAGGTATATCATCCAGACCAACAGTCTTTCCATTCTTCGTCCTCTTCATAGCTGTCCTTACTTCCTCCTTGCTAATCTGAATCACTTCCTGATTCACTCTTCCAACATCATCCAACCTTCTCTCTTTCTCATTCTCTTCGTTCATCAGCCCCTCAAAGTACTCTTTCCATCTTCTCAACACACTCTCCTCACTTGTGAGTATGTTTCCATCATTATCCTTTATTACCCTAACCTGCTGCACATCTTTCCCAGCTCGGTCCCTCTGCCTAGCCAGTCGGTACAGGGCCTTTTCTCGCTCTTTAGTGTCCAGCCTCTCATACAACTTGCCATAAGCCCTATTTTTAGCCTTTGCCACCTCTCTGTTCGCCTTACGCCGCATCTCCTTGTACTCTCATCTACCTTCTTCATCTCTCTGACTATCCCACTTCTTCGCCAATCTCTTCCTCGTTCCACAACCAGGTTTCCTTGTCTTCCTTCTTCTAACAAGATGTCATACCAAACACCTTTCTAGCTGTCTCCCTTACCACTTCAGCTGTAGTTGCCCAGCTATCTGGTAAGTCTTCACTGCCCACCAAGTGCCTGTCTTAACTTCTCCCTGAACGCTACCTTACAGTCTTCATTTTACAACTTCCACCATCTGATCCTTGGCTCTGCTCTCACTCTCCTCCTCTTCTTGATCTCCAAAGTCATTCTAAAAACCACCATCCTACGCTGCCTAACTACACTTTCCCCTGCCTCCACTTTACAGTCTCCAGTCTCCTTCAGACTGACCCTCCTACACAGGATATAGTACACCTGTGTGCATCTTCCTCCACTCTTATATGTCGTCCTATGTTCCTCCCTCTTCTTAAAATACGTATTCACCACAGCCATGTCCATCCTTTTTACAAAATCCACTACCATCTGACCTTCTGCATTCCTCTCCTTGACACCATACCTACCCATCACCTCCTCATCCCATCTGTTCCCTTCACCAACATGTCCATTGAGATCCACTCCAATCGCCAATCTCTCTCCCTTAAGTACATTCTCCACCACTTCATCCTGCTCACTCCATACTTTTTCTTTCTCATCCATCTCGCACCCAACTTGCTGGGCATATGCACTAACAACATTCATCATCACACCTTCAATTTCCAGCTTCATACTCATCACTCTGTCCGACACTCCTTTCACCCCCAAAACACTCTTGGCATACTGTTCCTTCAGAATAACCCCTACCCCATTTCTCCTCCCATCCACACCATGGTAGAACAATTTAAACCCTCCTCCGATACACCTGGCCTTACTCCCCTTCCATCTGGTTTCTTGCATGCATATTATATCAACCTTCCTTCTCTCTATCATATCAGCTAGCTGTCTCCCTTTACCAGTCATACTGCCAACATTCAAAGTTTCTACCCTCACTTACACGCTCCTAACCTTCCTCCTCTCCTCCTGCCTCTGGACACGCCTTCCCCTCTCCTTCCTCTTTGGCTCCGTCTTCTTCGGCCAACAGTAGCCCACATTCCACCAGCACCCTGTTGGATGACAACGCTAGTGGCGGTCATTGTTATCCCGGGCGTCGACCAATCCAGTATGTAAATCTGTTTTGTTTTCTGCATATTTGATTTGGCAACAGTTTCACACCGGGTGTTCTTCCTGATGTAACCCTCCCCATTTATCTGGGCTTGGGACCAGCACCGAGAAACGCATAACGCATTCCCCAGTGGCTGGGTCCCTCGAATACACCTGTAATGATTCAAAATGTTTCTTTGTGTATGTACATAACCGTGTGCACCATATTCGCCAGACGATATTTCCTGAGCAGTGGCATTATGTCCCTTCAGAACAGAATCTAGCCAATTTGGCCACACGGTCTGTACCTGCATCACAGCTCATGGACACTATGTGGTTCAAGGGACCGGCTTTCCTTTACAAGTCACCAGAACTTGAAGTGCATGAGCTCTTTGAACTGACAGATCCTGAAACAGATGTGGAAGTTAGACTGTAAGTTGCTGCTCTCGCTACCCACATCGAAGCCAGGGGACTTACCTCAGAATGTTTCCAGCGCTTTTCCATATGGGATTCCTTGTTGAGGGCTGTTTCCCTCTTGATGCACCAGGCAGGTTCCTACAGGTCAGGCTCCACAGACTCATCACAGCATAAGTGTAAAGGATGGCATCGATGCAGCAGGCCTCGCACTCCTGAGGAACTCGCAGCAGCCAGGAGGCTCATACTTGAGTCCGTTCAAAGAGACACATATCCGGATGAGTATGCTGCCTTTCAAGCGAATAGAGAAGTTTCTAGTGCAAATTCAATTTTGAACCTTGACCCCTACATCAGTGACTGTCTGCAGAGGGTTGGAGGATGTCTCCGATGTCCTTCCCTTGAATCAGAGGTAAAGAATCCAATCATCCTCTCAAAGCAAAATCATGTAACCAAACTGCTAGTGAAACACCATCACACAGAATTGAAACACCAGGGGAGGCAGTTCACAGATGGGGTCATTAGGGCGGCCGGACTGTGGATTGTTGCTAGCGAGAGGCTAGTTAGTTCTATCCTTCATCACTGTGTAATATGCTGCAAACTCAGAGGAAAGCTAGAAGTGTAAAAGATGGCTAACCTCCCTCCAGAGTGGCTCAGCATGTCTCTACCCTTCACTTACGTGGGGTTGGACGTATTTGGACCGTGGACAGTGGTCACTTGACGCACTCGAGGGGGTGCAGCTCACAGCAGAAGGTGGGCCATTCAGTTTACATGTATGAGCTCCAGGGGTATATGCATTGAAGTTATAGAGTCATTAGATACACCAGCTGTATCAATGCTCTACAAAGATTCTTTGCGGTTAGAGACCCAGCAATGCAGCTCAGGTCGGACATGGGGACTAACTTTGTTGCTGCCATTCCTGTATCAACTTACACAGAAGTGAAAATAGTTTCCTATTCTGAGCTATTCTGTTATAGTCTTAAACACATAATAGAATAGAATAGTTTGTTCCCTTAATGTCTGACACTACCATTAGCCAATGACCATTAGTACCAGTTTTGTGATCAGTTACATTCCCTGGGAATTGGCTAAACAATATCATTACCCCAGCTGAGTGCAATGTTCCGTGATTAAAGAAAATTAAGTCTCCCCATTGAAATTTCCAGAATTTCATGTCATTATCAACAGAATTTTGTCATGATAATTCAGTTATTGAGTGATTTTAAGTATCTTTCAACGGCCCTTGATTTCCCTCATGTGGTGGGACCATAGAATTGCAGCTTGGCAAAAATACAAACGTTTCACTGTGAGACCATACTTGTTTACTTGGAGTAACATTTCCTCAGATGACAAAAGCTTCAGGATCTGGTCATTATTGTGAAGGACTGGTTCATGATAGTATTTTGAATGTTGCAGAATCAATCATCAATTATTGTGTCATTTGGTCTAAAATCCTGTTAACTGGTTTGCTTCTACAAACATGGAGTATGTTCCAAAAAGTGGGTTAAGGATATGAACCGTCTACATGCCAAAACTTCTTATCAGACTGGAGTATGTTCTTATACTTCACTTTCACTTGCTGTCAACTCTGTTTAATCCCACTGGGATTACACCTCAATTAATTCATTTGGACAAACACATACCGTGCAATCTCTTCATAGTGTAATTCTGAGAATAAATTTTACAGTTGTGATTATTACAAAAACATTTTTATTTATTTTATACATTTGATGAACTTATAACTACAGGCTTTATAATACTTTGAATTTACAACGAATGCATTGAAACGGTCAGCAATATTTTGTCCCCCAACTGCCATTATTTTGCTGGAACCGCTGTATTCCTTCTTTTGCAAAACATATATTCATGCTCAGCATGTGCATTCATCAGGAGTTCCCCTTTGACTGGCATAAAATAGTGCACTCACTTTCGTCATGGTGCGTCATGTTCTCAACGCTCAGCTATTCAATTTAATTCCTTGGAGGATCCACCTACAGCCAGGTACCGATGTCGTGGTCACTGTCAGATCGTCCATGAACGCTCTGATAGGGGACTGCCAAACACCTGACCTAGTGAGTGGACCTTTGCACTCCACTTTTTCTGACTTGAATAGCATATTCATGGCCAAGGCAGACAAGATCACTGAAACGTACACCCAGTGATTATGCCCTTCTCCAGGCGGTGGAATGTGGATGTTACTGTTCCAGAGGTGACTCTCAAACTGAATCAGCTGTAATAGTCCAGAATGAGGTCCCTGATCTTGTCTGGAACATGGTGTCGCACGAGTGTGGTTTCCATCAGCTTTTGTGGGATTGATCGATAGGGATTGGCAAGGTTGAATCACAGAACTGCCAGGTCGCCGTTGCCTTCCCAAACATCCCGAATGAAGTGGGTGACAACTCCTGTGTGCTCAATACATCCTGGCACCTTCAGAATTCCACCCTTCTGTACAGCGGTGTCCATATATGCATTCCCCAGGAGGAAATCTGTCATGTGTCGGGCAACAATGCTAAAAAATATCTTCCGTTTGACACTGAGGAGTGAGATGATCCTAAACTGCTTTATGGTCCTTCAGTTCTCCTCCTTGGGAATCCAAACATCCTCTGTGTGTCTCCACTGTTGTGCCACTTTTCCCCTCCTCCAGATGACCCCGATGATCTTCCAAAGTCACCACAGGAGTCTGCGGCATCTCTTATAGACAACATAAGGCACTCCACTTGGACCTGGTGTTGAGCTGCTCCTAGTTGCTTGGACAGCCTCCTCAATTCTATCAGAGTAGGCTCCTTGAGGTTGAATGCCACAGTGGGTTCTGGTGGGGTTATTAAAGTGCTGCATAGTCCAAGATCCTGCTCTCTTGCACTGTCACTATAGCTGGCACCAAGGTACTTATCCACCTCTTCCTGAGTGCAGGCAAGTTGACCACTGCACTTCTGCCTTAGAATTTTCTTGGTAAATCCAAAGGGATTCGTAATGAAGGCTGCACATTTCTGAGCTCTCTCCTTGCCCCTCCTTCTATGCCACTCAGCTCAGAGGAGGGTTGTAAGCTTTCTCCTTATGATGTTATGGAGCTCCGCCAGACCGGTCCTGTCATCCTCCCTAGCCTGCTTGAACTGTCATCTAAGCACACGGAGCTCCTGCCACAGCTGGCTGATCTTTGCTTCCCGACGGTTTGGCCCCCCGGGACCATTGGACGCATGCTGCTCCTTCATGCTAAATCTCTCAGTGGCAATATTGACGATCATGGAGCACATCACCTGCAACCTCCGGTCAGCAACTCCTCCGGCTATGGCTTCCAGGATCTGGTCCACTTCCTCATCGAACTGGTGCCAAACCTTCTCCTTGTTAGCGGCAGGCCACTTAACCAGCCGATGTTCTGAATGCCTGATTTGGGGAAGGCCATGTGGGGCATGGAGGGCCTGGCTGCTGTGGGGTGACTCCGGGCCGGGCTCCTCCTGCGTCTCACCAGGTACTGGACCTGTGCGTTGCACCACTTGCCTTCTGGTCAAGCATTTCATTCTGGCCTGGTAGATCTTCAGGCCATGCAGGTTTTTGCAGACTTTGCTGCAATTACAGACTGCACTCATAGTCATATATCCATAAGCTTGGGTCGATAACTGTATGTCCATCTTGTTGGAGTGCTCATTCTACCCCCCTCTCGGGCGCCCCTGGGGGTATATCCTAAGGCTTTCCATAGCTTGACTATGGGTGCTCCCTCATGGGAGCTGCAGTATGGGAAGCTAACCCCTCCTGCCCTGACTACTGTCTCTCCAGTTGTCCGCTGTCTCTCCAGCTGTCGCCACTCTCTAGATCTCCTAAACAAGGAATGGGTCTGGAAATCAAAGTCCCCCTATTCTTCACCAATTGTTTATGTACAGTAAAAAGGGTGGCGATTTATGATTGTGCTGTGACTGCTGAGAATTAAGTCAAGTCAGTACTGACAGATACCTGATATCAAGGATCCAAAATATACTGGACAGTCTAAGTGGCAGCTCATGGTTTTCAGTCTTGGAATAAGCTAAAGTGTACCTCCAAGTCTTTTTAGATGAAGAATGCCAAGTAATAACACCCTAGGGGTTGTATGATTAGGTGATGATACCCTTTGGTTTTAGCCCGGCAGCAGCAGCGTTTCAATTTAGCATATCAATGGGGACTGAGGAATGAGGTTTTCCAACTGTTCCTTGATGACAATCTCACACATATGAAGTCTTTCACTGACCACATCCAGCATGTCCATATGGTGCTGCGAAGGTATGAAGAGCATGGTTTCAGACTGATAGCAAAGAAGTCTGAACTATTCTGGACATATGAAAGATTTCTTGGAAGAATCATTTTGGAAGATGGGTACACCATGGATCCAGCAGAGATTGCACCAGGCAGGTTCTTAAGGAATGGAGACCAGCTACAGTTCATAAACTCAGACAGGTTCTTAGTTTCTTAAATTATTATAGATTATACATCAAGAATTAACATATTGAAAAACTGTTGTATTACTTGCTGTCATCTCTAATACCTGGACAGACCACAGAAATACAGCCAAAGAAGTGACGACTTGTCTGGTAGACCGTCTCTCTCTAGTCCCCCAGTATTGGGCTACCCATATTTCAGCAAGGAGTTCATTGTGCACTGTGATGCTTCACACAAAGGGCTGGGCATTGCTCTCTACCAGTGCCAGGGTGTCAGGCTGAGAGTAACTGCGTATGGATCCAGAACTCCAGCTTCAGCTGAAAAGAATTACCATTTGCACTCTAGCACATGAGAATTTTTAGTTTTGAAATGTGGAATATGTGAATGTTTCATGGATTACATGTATCATGCAGCTGCATTGGTGGTATATACAGATAACTCTTTAACCTAAATAAAAGGTTTAAGGTTGTCAAAGTAAGGATTAGGGTTTCTGCTTGCTGAAATAGTCTTCTAGATCGTGACACTGGGGTGGTCTTCTCCAGAAACTCCTCTGGAAGAGGCTGAGAGTGATCGAAAGTTTATAAACACTAAGAGTGCCAATTGCTATCCCACTCCAAAATTTGCCCTGACCACCATGAAATACATGGATTATGCTGCTTACGCCAGGGAAACCAGAGAATCAAACGTGTCGGTGGAGAATTGACTAAATATAACTGAATACATTCATAAAACCAACCGATATTGAGCCTAAGAGAAAGAATCTGTTGACTGGTGCAATCAGTCCCTAGCAGATGGCTGTCCAGCGCAAGAAAATGGAGAGATTGGAGTACCTTTTGATGCAGAATCCAGTAATCCTGAGCTACCCCTGGTCCTGGAAATTCCCGGCAGCTCTGGAATCAATGAACGGCAGTAATTCTGTCCCTCCTCCTGGACCACTGATCTGGATGACAAGGGTGAGACAGTTGTCAGACCTGGGGAAGAGCATGTAGTTCCCATCCTGAAGATGGATAGAAGAGGGAGTTTCCCAGCTACCTAACTGTCAGGCTAAGTTAACAATTGTTTGCAGGGAAACTGGTGTAGAAGTGAATTTGGGGGATGGGGGGGTTAAAAATTATGCCCAACATTATTACCAAATCAGTACCAACTTGCACAGAAAACTGCCCAATGGATTCACGAAGTGAAAAATAATGAAGACAACTTCAAGCCTATCTTAGGCCATTGTTTTTTAATTTTTTGCTTCATGAAAAATTCCAAGAAAAAAACTGACCGGTTAGTCTGCACAAATTTAAAAAAAAAAAAAAATGTGTCTAATGTTTGATCACGTGGGTAAAAAAATAACTTTTTTTCACATGTACGTTTTCCAATAAACAAATGAACAACCAAAACACTCTTGAAGAGGCATCCATAACCAAAAATAGGCAGGAGTTCTGTCCATTTCATAGGTACAAGTTCTGTTTATTTCACAGTTTAAGACATTTTAATTCTTCTTCTGGCGATTTTGTTTGACAGGGTTTCTTGTGGCTGGTTGTAGTCCAGAATTCCAGCATGCGCTACAAATAGGTTGAAGAGTGCTGAAACTGTTCTGAAGCTTCTGGAAGCCAGCATGGATGTGATCCAGGACTTCAGTGTCACTACACTGACAGCACATGGCAGTTGCTCCATTCAGACCTGAAAACTTCAAAACAATATTTTCTGTGATTCTCAGTATTTCACTGTTAACGTAACCAACTGTGATATGTGGTATATTACGTGCTATTTTATAGCTCTAGAATTTATTTGTAGAATGTTCTATTCAATACTTTAAATACCTGAATAGTAGTTGCTTTTGAAAAGGGTACTGCCGCTGGTACTGTCTCTAACTATCACAATATCCCTCAGCTCTCCATCCGGGAAGAAGACATCTCCGCAAGTGTACATCAAGTCATCCTGTACTCTTATAAAAGCCTGGACTTGTGGTTCTGTCATCACGTAGATAGAACAGACACACCGTCTCTTCCCACATTCGGCGCAGACGATGAAATGACGAGTTTTCGCTGAAATAAATCATTAAACAATAGACAAACCACATTTTAACACGTACACATAATTAGCATATATAAATACATGGTTAATCATCAAATGGTCAAAACCACACATTTATATTACCAGTAACAAAGAGGAGTCGGTTTTTTGTGTCAGCAGCAGATACGCACTTGTCTTTCAGAAATGGTCTCTTTCTGTCAGTAGTCTCCACAGCATAACTCTCTGAAAAAGATTTCCATTCTTCTTCTGCATTCAACTCGGGATCAGGCAGCCAGCGTAGTGGCTCCAGTTGGGTAGCAGGTAGTTTGGGGGGGATTGACGATGGAATAATACCAGCACGAGTCAGACATACACTTTTTAATCTGGAATGAGTAGAGTGTCTTTGCCTGCAGTAGTGCTCCCTGAAGTCAGAAAGTTTAAGATACCTGTTTGGATTCTTTTTCAATTCATCAAGGTCAACTTCATCACTGTCCGTGAATATGCAGAGTACTTCATTCTTTGATCGTTTCATCATCTGCTCCCCAGAAAGATTTTACAACATATCCACGGTAGGTGATATGTCCGAAGCGTTCACCAGCAGTTTTCAGGGGCTCCCTCATTGACAGCCTCAACTGTTCCTTCAAGTCTTCATTCCTTTCAGCAGCTTGTCTAACAGCACGTAGTGTGGTCAGATGCTTCATTGTTCTCTCGAACTGTTCTGGAATTTGCTTCCTACACAGGGAAACTGCTTGTAAAAGTATACTCGGTACTGACATGTAACGTTCTGCAGGGTTTTTATATGACTGGCATGGTGCGCATCTCACCACAATATAACAGTCAAGATCGAGCATCACGAACACTGAGAGTGCTGCCAACTGGACTGACATGAAGAATGTATTGTGGTCAGGTCCACCATCACTGTACACTGCAAGTATTGCCACATGAAATTCAGCAGACACCAATCCATGGAGGTGTCTGTACCTTCTGGGCACTGGCGAAGTACATCTTCTTGTAAGTAACGAACTGATATCCAATCTAGCATGTATGCAGCGTCTGATTGGCGCCACTCATGCACAACTGCTTTTTCAGTCAAAATTTGTTCAAACTTGTCCCAAAATAGATTGTATTTTTTGATCTTTTACCTGGCCATTCTGTGAACACATATCTGTGATAATATCTGGGTCATCTGCATTCAAAAAATACTCTGCTACTCTTATGTCAATATCGTCTTCTTTTTGACATTCTGGGGCAGACTGGTCGTAGGTTAATTCTTTCCACATGTGCCTGAGCATGTGTGGCATTGATGTTGCTGAATACTTGTTGAGGAAGTTTCTGCGCATTGCCCTCGTGTGGAAGACTGGCACTTTCTCTAGAATAGCATGTACAACTCCTATATTCTTGTCACCGCTCTATTTCTCTGTCTTCCACAAGAAATAACTGTTGCCTAAGTTATTGCCGAAGGAGTAGGTCATGAGAGTCACCTGGAAAGGAAACTGGAGACTATCTATGAACCCTGTTACTTTCCTCATTTCCGTCAATTGGAAGGTGGTCATCCAGGTATATGATTTTGTGATCAGTAATAGACTCCAGAAGACATGTCAATGGATGAGAGTCTTTACTGTCACTAACACGCAAAAGTTCCAAAGACCAGCTATCTTTCAAACTCCTAACAGGCACTAAACTGTCATGTTTTTTCTGGATACATTCCAAGTGATGCTTCATTTGTGTGTGATACTTTTGCATGGCATCGAAAAGTGAGGACATGTCTTTTTGAAACATTTCAATCTTGGGATCTTTCATCCATTGCATTAGAAGGATATTTCCTAGTGTATTTGTATGCTTTCTTTTTCTTACGTAGCCTGTGGTCATTGAATCCAACAAAGGACCTAAATATCTCTGGAATATGACAGTTTCTTTGCTCCAGTTGTGTTCAGTGGGGATCCAGAAACCAGAGGATGTTGGTGATTTTGGTCACAACTTCTAGAGAAAGTTTTGGATTTTGATGTGAAAAACTAACGTGACATGACTGCAGCATCCTCAGCACTCCATTGAATAGTTTATCCTTTTCATGGACTCCATTTCTGTAAAGCAAAATTCGGATAAGTATACAACCAAATATCACAAAAACTTAATATTGATTCTGGTGGTAATTTTAATAATATTCAAATTTCATTTTTCAGCAATGTTTTCATTATCATGTATAGGGTATAATAACATGTTTAGGGTATAATAAAACAATAAAAAGAAAATATAAACATTAATAGATGAAAACTCAAAACGTGTCTTAGGGTATCAGTAATAGGGCAGTTTATTCTAATAATATTATTTTAAAACACTCAGCTTCAGGTACATCGTCCCTTGGTCTTTCCAAACTCAGCATGTCAAATGTATTTTGCAGTTCTTGTTCTTCCTTCTCTTCACTGGCAATATTTTCAACCGTTACTAATAAGTGTGATTCTAAAAATAGATCACTGATAACTTTAACAAGAATGTCGATGTCTATTTCTGTCTTTATGGCTTCCTGCTGACTTTCACATACACAAACCTGTTTGATTTGCACGTTCGATGGTAACAGTGTTGTTATCATCGGTTTTAGGACCTTTCGAATACTTGAAGTAGTTTTTCCGTGAAGATGCAGAATGTGGATAGAGAAATAACGGTAACTAGGGCTAACGATCTCAGTAGCCATGTTTGAAAGTGTACTGAGCGACAGGACCGAAGAATCCGGAGGGAACTGTTATAAGCTGTTACACGCTTAGAGTAAAACATACTTTGCAGAATATGCTGCCAATATTTATTTGTGCCAAAAATGTGAAGTTGGAGGGGAAAATAAAAATAAAAACAATCAATGCTATTTGATTTATTTTTCGGCAGGAAATCAGTCAGGTCAGCAGGTTTGTGAAACAGAATATGAAAAAATGATGGCCTTATAAAGTCAAGTCTAATCATTTTTCTTTTTCCTGCTGAAGACATCAAGGACTTTGTCTGTTGTCACCGTGATGCCTTGATGCTCTGAGAGGAGTCTTAGTCCATTCAGACATGTTGAAGTCATTTTGCTCAGTCTTTTATTTTTGATTCTACCAAGTCTTGAAAAACTTCTATCAACATGAGGCAGTGTTGCATTAATGCACAGTAGTTTGAATATATTTGTGAAGAAGTTATTGGTGTAGGCATTTAATGCTTTAAGTGGGTTCCTTGGCAGAGGAGTTGTACTGGCCTGTTTATCTCTCCAAGAGTCTGTTTCCACCATAAATGGTCAAACATATTGTCAGGACATAGTTTCTCATCTGAACTAGTGTTCAGCATATTTGCATGCACTGATCGCAAGAAATTAAAGGTAGATATTATCTCCCTGTGGTTGATGAATTGCTCTGTCATTTGTGATATGGAGAAGTCCAACAGTGAAATAAACGGGTTCTGGTGATAATGGACTTCACAGACTGTAAGGGATCAGTGGTGTCATTGTCACTGCTCCTGCGTGTCTGTAGTCATGGTCGAAAGTCATATTTGTCTGCTTTGGTACAAGCCTTCTAGAAGATCATTGCAAACTCAGATTCTGAATTGGATCGTGTATCTAGGACTTTTTGCTGCACTGATCCAGCTTACCAAATCACAGCATTCTGTCTGAAGAAACTGGGGATAGGTAATATGTTTTAGAAAGCATCTTTTTGTAATCCATTGTAAAATGAATTTTGTATCAATTGCCCTGAAGAGCTGACTGGATTTCACAGACGAATCATTAGAGAATGTTACCCTAATTTTTTTAGGCTTGATCTCACTGATGATATAACTCATTAAAAGTGAATATGGCTTCATAACATGATTATATTGATGAACAGATTACAAAAACAGGCGTTAATGTACAATTCATATATAGTCAGGGCTATGATGGGACCTCTGTCATGAGTAGTCAAATTAATGGAGCTCAAGCAAAACTTAAACAGAAGCCCAAATATACAATCTAGGTGCATTAGTCAGAGTCTCTGAACAAATGCTGTACAGTACAATCTGTCTGAAACTGGCCCATGTTGTTTCACACAAAGTGCAAAGTCGAGTTTTCTTTTGTTCAGGCATGAGGTCTTGAATTTAATTTTTCAGTGAATCATAGTAAAGCTTTCAGATTTCAGACACAATTCCTAACCAGTTTCAGCTGCTAACCTTTTAACAGAATCGGTATCAGTGGAATGAATTTACGGACTGGATCCAACTGCAGAGCAGGGTTCTGGTCAAAATGGGCCGGGTCATAGCTGGAACAGACAAGATTTGTAAGAAGCAGAGGAACGTCAAAAACCTAGTTGTGGTCATTGGCAAAATCCAGAACAAGGCAATCAGCATGGCAAACAAATCCAAAACAAAAAGCAAAAACAGAGAACTAGCCGCAATCATACAATGGCAGACTTCAGAGTGATAAAAAAAAAAAAAGACATACAGTATAAAGGTACATCATATAAAAAAGGGCATTTCCTTTTGTCAAAGAATGATGAGTTTATACAGTTGGGAGGATTTCTCATTATTTTAATTAAAAATGATGCTGCTGTGTATTATGCGATGGAAATACATAAAGATGACTACCATTCTGAAAACCACCTGTATTCAGTGACAAATGTCATAACATTAACGACTTATTAGATTTTTACCATCATGCATTGTTAACGGGCACCAAATCATTCGGTTGAAACGTAGCGTGTTAACGAAATAAATGATCTTGGCCACTGGTGGAGAAACAATATTACAAATGCACATGTATGCTTAGTAAAAATGAAATACTATTTGAAAAATATGAAAGTGACAGCAGGTTTTTCCTTTGAGATGTAAAGACATAATTCAATTCAGTTCAATTCAATTTTATTTACATAGCGCTTTTAACACGGAGCGCGGTCACAAAGCGCTTTACATAGTCCCGGGCCCAC
>JAACJT020001891.1:0-13570 GCA_009936485.2 Gymnarchus niloticus | reverse complement strand
GCCCCCTGAGAGCGAAGCAAACCAGGTGGGGGAGTAAGGGACCAAAAGATCAGTCAAGTATTCTGGAGCCAAACCATAAAAGGCCTTATAGATAAGTAAAAGTATTTTAAAGTCAGTGCGAGCTTTAACTGGTAGCCAATGTAAAGATGACAATTTCAACAAAATTTAATTAATGCTTAACAATACTTAGCCCAATACTATAGCAGCTTAATCTGTTCTCCACCAGTCAGATAGTACTGTTTAATGTTCTTATTAAAATTAGATGTATTGGAGTCAGCAGTTTGGGGTGATGGAGGAAGCCCTTGAGACTCTGTCTCTGCACTGGTATAGGGGAGGAGGCTGAGTACCGGAAGTTTTCTTTTCCTCCTCTTTAATGTGGGAGAACATCCCAGGGAGCCGAGGGCCAGGTCCAGGCTGATCCTGTCCTGCTTTCTCAGGCCCACATGGAACCTCTAGATTAGAGCGATGTGCTGGGGAGAGCATGCCTTCCTCCCCTCGGTCTGGTCCTGATCAACAATCCTGAGCCTGGGGGCTGTTAGTGACTCAGCAGAACTCGGACTCCTGAATCGCGTGCGCTGAGCCAGCAGAGCTGCTCTGCCGCTGCACGCTGGCTTGGGATGCCATTGCTGTGTGTCAAGCGTCTGAACATAGTTTATTCAAAAGCTTGGCGTGTTTCAGATGTGCTCAATGCTTCCTCCCCGGTCAAAGATTAGTTTGCATCCCTATGTGGACTTGGGCAGAAATAGCTAAGCTTTGCAGAGATCATATGTATACTTAAAATGAAAAATACCTTGATTATGTGACATTCAGTGTGTTGTGGCAAAAAAACCAAAAAAAAACCGCTGTGTTCACCATGGTGACCGTAGCATCTTGCAGAGACAGGCAATTAGAACTTCTGTGTTCACAGCTTCTTTTGGCTGAGACCACCCAGTCTCTATAATTGGTGGTTATAAATGTTATGTAGTCTGTTGCATAATCTGACCAGTTTTGCGAGGAAAAATGAACGAAGACGAGAGAAAACTGGCCAGATTAATTTGTGGATAACCACATCTATGGCTACGTTCACATTACCAGGCTGAAGTGACTCAAATCCGATTTTTTTTTTTTGCCTCAATGTCACACATCTGATTTTTTTCAGGGCTGTGTGAACACAGAAATCACATCTTTTCAAATCAGATTTGAGTCACTTTCATATGTGGTCCTAGATCGGATACGAATCCAGCTCGTGGCCATGCGACATGAATGAGAACGGTCAGATCGGAATCCAGGTGGTTTTTTCCTTATACGCATGCGCCGTCAGCCAGCAGCGCGGCAAAACAACAGTGAAGGACAGCAGTCAGCGAAGGATGGGGAAGTCGGCGATCCGTTCAGTCAGCTCAAGACAAACTGGAAGAAACCTACCGCAGTCGAGTTTTCTCGAAACGATCGCCAAAGAAATGGCAAAGTGCGGTCATAAACAAAGTTGGTTGTAACGGTTTTTGTTGGCGGTGGTGGTGATGCTGATGGCTCGTGCAAAAACGTATCAATGTGCGCATGCGTGCCGTTTCGGAGGACAGATGCGTTCACATTACGGTTAGATATAGGTCACTTGTAATCATTAATGTGAACCGTCAAGATAGGCAAATCTGATCTGAGCAAAAAATCGGAATTGAACAGTGAGGCTTGTAAAAGGGATGGTAAATCTCAATGGGACAAACCTGGTTAAATAAAGGTTTCATAATAAAAGAGATCACCATTAAAGTTGGAGTGAAAGACACAAAATTCACTCTTTGCCCCCTGGTGTTGGCAGGTTGTGTGGGTTTAATTGTTCGTCTCTAATGACGTGTGCACTTTGGCTAGTTGGCACATCTTTTTAAGCATACCCCCAGCCTTAGCTACCCTTGCTAGGTTCTGGGTGGGCCCCCGATTTAGTTATAGTTCACCCTCAGTTCTTCAAGGCATGCATTCAACATATAGCGCATACAAAGTATATCCACGCTGGTGTTTTTACACTTGTGGCCTTCCTGTTAATGAGTCTGGCTGTTCTTTGACCTCACTCATTAACAAGGTGCTTTGGGTTACAGAACTGCCATTTGCTAAATGTTTTTTGTAAATTCTAGACGGTATTATGTAAAAATGGCTGTTTCTGAGGTGGTGGATCCCCCATATCTGGCCCCAGTAATCACATCGTGGTTAAAATCACTTTGGTGAAGCATCTTAGTTGTTAGGCCTATAATGCTTAGCCGCACAGTAACTGAACTTCTGAATTCAGAATGCTGCTTCTGGGAGAAGGTTGTTCAAGTTCACAAGCAGGGGTATCTAAAAAGTGACCACTGAGTGTACATAGGCCTAGATCTGTATGGAATCGGTGTGGAAATGTGCTCCTCCCCATTTTGGTGTTGAGGTTCTGACCTGCTGAGTGTAGATCTGTATGGAATCAATCTCAAAACACCAACCCCTCCCACCCCCCAATTTTGGAATTTGCGAGCTTCTCCTGCATTTATGTGCTCATACAGAACTGTTCAGCTCCAGCATTTTGCACCAGTTTTAGGTGAAGCATGAAACTGAGATTCTGTGACCAACCACATTGGCTGGCAGAAACCAGCTTGACCATAAGGGATTTTTCTAGTTCTTCAGTTGGAGTGGGCGGGACCATCTGGCCTTCAGATTCCGGCCCTGTTTTGCACCCCTTTCCCATAGTGATAGAGTTGTCATCTTTTGGGTTCAGTCTTCTCCCCAGAAGTCTTTAAACCACAAAATTACAATTCTGGCTGTAGTAGATCTCATAATTTGATGTATAAATCAGTCTGTTTGTGTATAAATTAGTCTGGTTTGAAGTCAGCAGTCTGACTGGTGATGTAAAAACGTCTCCACTTTAAAGAGAATCATATTGGTTATGCATTAATCCAGATGTTTTATAGACAAATTAGCTCATTCCCACTTGGCTTTTCTCGTTTGTTTCCTGTAAAAAGTTCAAATTAAATGTGTCTGTGGTTGCGTGTCATTATTAAAACACGCATGTCAGGATGACAGAAATCTCACTTTTTGAGGCTACTCCATGGCCCTGAGCTGGCTGTGTGTGGTATCCGGTTAAATTAGGGGTGTTTATACGTGGTATTGTGTCTGCGGCAGACACCAGACTCGGTGAGACATATGTGAATTGTTAAAATTCTGGGAGAGACCTTTCGTTAAAATTCTGGGAGAGTGCACAGTCTTTTTGGGCCTGGGTCAAGTGATGTCCATTTCTTTTCTAGCTCGTTTAATTGATGGTGTTGTGACAGTCAAAGCATCCAATAGCCCCTTGTGTCTCAGTCCTTAATCTGTTTTCGCCGAACACGGACCGAATGAGTGGTACTGCTTCTGCTCGCAGGCACCATTAAGAGTGAAATGATGAGTGATGAATAATTAATCTTGTTTTCGGAGATTAGCCACACTCTCTTGTAATGGGGACGTTTACTGTGTGTCTGTCACTTCTTATTAAAGAAAGATATACAGTATATTTTTTTTACTTGCACTTAAACTCTCCACATGCAAACTGCTCTGTCCAGTTGAGCAGTCCTTGTACTGTACAGCACTGCTTTGTGTAATGGTCCTTTTTGTTTCGCTGTGTTTTGATGAGATTTTCTTCCAGCCATGCCAAATGCAGCCTATTGATGCTTTGTGATGACAGTGGATGTCGTAAGCTTGCCTTTGTTTCTCTGGGAACATTGGGCTTTCCTCTACACAGACCCTTCAGAGCCGTCGTCGTGTGTTCCCCGTTGTACCGTTTGTACTGTTAGAGCGGCTGTCAAACGCTCCGTTCTTTGTCCTCCATTTTGTTTCTGTATTTATCCACTTTGGTGCCTTTTAAATCTTTAGGGTTCTGTCACGGTAGTACAGTTATGACAGCACGCTATTCCTGGGTGTGTTTGTGACATGGGAAAGTCTTTCTTGGGTGTGACCCTGTGTAGCTCCTGCTTTGAGGAGCAGCCCAAGTGTTAAGATTTAGCAGCGTCTCATTTCTAAGGTAACAGGGTTTAAATCACCCAGGGTGTTTACACTGGTTGCCCTCTTGAAGGATCGCTGACCATGGACTGTGGCACAGTCTCTCAGCGACTCAGGGGAGGTGCTGGGGCTCCTGCCAGTCGTGGCGGTGTGCTGGCTGGTCAGACGACCCAAAGTGAGGAGAAACCGTTAGCATAGACTGTGAGTCAAGCCTTGTCCGCCATCTCGTCTGTGGTGTTCATTTGCTATGTACTCTCTCACCCTCAAAGATCAGCGAGGCCTTCAAGAAGAAGGTCCAGAACAAAATCAAGGATCTGCTGCAGCAGATGGAGGAGGGCCTGCGGACCGCCGACCCCCACGACTTCTCCACCTACACCGGTTGGACAGGTCAGCCAGGAGCCGGCTCATACTCCGCGTCTCGTTAAGGCTAATTCATACCTCACACGTTGCCACATGAGCGCACAAAATGTCGTCATTTTGGCTTGGCTGTGGATGGATGTGTGTGAACGCTGGGATGACCGCATGCAGATCAGTTTTTCGTCCCTCCTGGACGAGTGTGACCAAGCGCGGTGATCAGTCAGTACCGTTCACGCTCACATTTCATTAAACGATCAGTAGGGGTGTATAGTGACCGAGTTGAGCCAGTGCAGAGGAATTCACACAGCCGTGTATGGAGAAGTACAGTCTGGCCATAAGACTGCGTTAAATGCTGGATTCCACAGTGCTGTTCGTTGTTGTTTTTCTCTCTCGGCATGCTCGTTTTCGCTCTGCCGTTGCTCTTTATTTGGGTGGTCTTAATGGTGTCACCCCCACAGGCATAGCACTTCTGTACCTGCAGCTCTACCGCATCACTGGGGACTCGGGTCACCTGCAGCGGGCTCTTGACCACGTCAAGAGGACCCTGCGCAACCTGAATGGCCGACGCGTGACGTTCCTGTGCGGGGATGCGGGGCCGCTGGCCGTGGGTGCTGTGGTGCACCACAAGCTGAACAACCAGGCCGAGTCACAGGACTGCCTTGCCAAGTAGGTCTTCGCTCAGCCTTTCCAAGACAGCGTCTTAATTAGGGGTCTTGATGAGAGTGCGGCAGTTTCCTGTCAAAGAACTCTTCTCTGAAACGTAAACGATCCAGTCTGATCTTTCTGACATCTTGTTGGGGAGTAAAGTAGGGAGATGAATAATCATTATGCCTCCGAAATTGCAGTTTTTCATGATATTTAGGAGAATTTAAGTTTTACTAAACAGGGTTATTCTCATGCATAACTCTTGGGTTAATTTGCAGTATGTGTTTATGTTATGACGTATTTGTTCTAACGGTAGCAGCTGGGATGTCATTGCACGGTTAGACTTTGAGTTACATTACCGTAACTAAGCCAGTGAACAGCCGTACAGCATCACCTGTACCTTTCTGCTGTCAGTATTACTTCTTGAAAGGAAGATGGGTCGCACACTGCTTACCTACTGTAAGCACAGGCAAGAAGCTGTACAGGCTTTACACAGCTGGTCATCTCAGGGCTCTGAGAGTCTCGAGAATCAGAAGATCAAATGGCTTCTGTAGAAACCATCACTGGTTTAACTGGAGGGTGTTGACTGTACACAATACTGGGTTTGGCTTTTTCCCAGCCTTACCGTAAAATCAGTTCCCCAATGATTTAATACCCCTGTAGACTGATGTCTTCTGGTGGTACGAACACATTCACTGTGGGATGTTTATGCTCCTGTAGCTGTCTGGCTGAACGGTAAGAAACTGTCTTAAACGAGCATGGAGCAGGCGGTAGAGAATGCTCTCGTTAACCGGCTTCCTGATCCATCTTTCTAGCTCACAGAAAGCCTCCTGACTGCCGTCTCTGAGTCCCTCCCTTTCCAAGGCTACTCCGCCATCACTGTGATGTCGGACTACTGCCTGCGACTCAGGAACATCCCGCTGAAACCTCTGCTTGTCATATCTCTTGTGCATCTCCAGGCTCCTCCAGCTCCAGCGTTCTGTCACCTTGGACTCGGACATCCCCGACGAGCTGCTCTACGGTCGAGCCGGCTACTTGTTTGCACTCCTTTACGTCAACAAAGAGATCAGCCCCAACACTGTGGAGGATGCTGTTATTGCCAAGGTGACCACTAGTTCTTGTCCACCGAGGTTGTGGATGCGGGTCACCTTTGACCTTGTGGCCTCTGGAGGGAATGAACGTGGGACGAGGAGCCTGAAAGATGCAACAAAGGCTTAGTGCAGCTGCTATTGTGCATGCGAGAGAGAAATCGAGCAGATGGAAAGAGAATGAGGGGAGTGAGATGTTGGAGTTCATCATGGAGTGGGGTGCTTCTAGGAGACTGGTCTACTGGGGCCCTACACCAGAGAGGAGGAGGAGGTGGTGGTGGTGAAGGTGGCATCCTGTCCTGCTCTAACAGGGGTTAATATGGGACTGTGCAGGAAGCATCCCTCACTGTTTAAAGGTGATTGATAAATGCACTGTTAATGCTCTCCTGCAGGTGGCTCAGGACCCTTTAAATGTGATCTGTGTGAACAGATTCCTGACTGGCCTCCTCTCTGCTGGATCCCGACCACCCCAAGCTGTGTCGTACATGTCGAGCTCCCTCAGACCTGCCCTTCCTCTGGGTGTGTGGTCCGCAGCTGCGTACAGGAACGTGCTTGTGGGTGCTCTTCACGTATGGTTAAATACCTTGGATTGTGCGGGACTCCTCTCCTGTGGATGCAGCTGTACAGTACGCAGTCTGATTAATCAGCCTACTGTATACGCGGTGATTTATGCAGGTTAGCCGTCACTCCCCTCAGTAGGGCTTTGCAGCTGCTGGGGAGGGGGGTGTCCTGTGGTGACTGCATCGCATTCTTGCTGTGCCTCCTTGCTACTACACAGCGTGCTCATGACTCTGGCACACCCTCCCCCCATGAGAATGGAGATCTCCTCCGCTTGTTTCTGGGGTGGGTCCAGGCATTTGTCACCAACACGTTTAAGGTGCCGCAGCGCCTGTACGCACCTGCCGGTGTCGGCAGGGTTGATGACGCACGCCGCCGGCGTGAATCACCGGGACGGGCAAGCATTACTGCGGAGTGCGGTACGTGGGTAGGGGCCCTCTGCTGGCCGTCGTCAGCAACACAGACCATAGGCACGAGGATGGGCCGACTCGGTGCGTCTGCAGGTGTGACAGCTGAGTGCTGTGTGTAGAAGTGAGCTCCAGCCCATCTGTGTAACACCTGACACAGAGCTAAGGATCCAGTGGGCTGTTTTGTGAACGGCACTGACTGCCTATACATCCTTGTGCATGTTTAACAGTGTTAATTAGAACTGCATCCCCTTACTTCTGTGAAAGGGATCTATATCTGTATCCACTGTCACCCTCTGATGGCTGCGTTAGCCTCATCCTTAGCTCAGTGGTCTTTTCGGCTGTGCTTCTGCCTGCACCTTAAAATCGGCCTGTGTCCATGACATCCCTCATTCAGCGGCAGGACGTGGCTCCATTATAAATTCTGCTCATGTCCAAGTTTCTCCTCCAGCTCTCTTGTGGTCTCTTCTCGTCCTTATTGAAAAACTGAAGCTGCTGCTGTCTTGAAGCAGTGACCCGTGGTCCCATGTGGGTGTCCTGTATGGAGAGGCGTCCTTTGTGATGTCTCCTGTAGAGGTTTTTCTCCACACTGTTGGAACACGTCTCTCTTGCTGCAGAAGATCAAATCTGATTGGATGTCTTTTGATTGAAGGTGGTACCTGAGGTTGACTTCTTCACCTGCCATTCAAAGTCTTTATTCATGTTTCTGATGAATGCATTTGGCTCACCTGAATAGTACTCCCCAGATTTTCACATTGACTTCTGCATTTAAGTTCGTAGATGCATTTATATTTTAAAACTATACAAGCCTAAATATAGAATATTGATATGTAAAAAATGCCCCACCCCAGCTGAATGTAGATATTGTACATATACACAGAATTAATATCGAAATACTTTTGTACTCGATGCGATGTATTTCAATAAATAACCTGAGAACAGTCAGGTTGTGGAAGTACAATGAACAAGTAGAACAGCAGTTATAATCTGGCGATGTGGCTTTCATATGCATGGAATTTATAAATCACCAAAAACCTGTTTTTAATCCCGATGCTACGGTAACACTGGCCAGATGGATGCTTGCAGAACAATCGGTGTGCTAGGTGAGAGCGAACCAGGATGATTCTGTGGCCTCTCCTCACACAGCGTGTGTAATTAGCATGCTGTATAGCTGGAAGCTTGGAGCCTGTGATTCGATCTGGTCATGATCCTCTGAAGGGCCTTGGATGGTACAGCAGCCGTACCAGACCGTGATGCCTGCGGTGAGGATGCTCTCTATGGTAGGCAGCCTACACACCCCCTTCGTAAGGTCCACAATCATCATCTTTGTTTTGCTGACATTGAGACAGAGGTGATCCCAGATCCCATCTCTCCACAGCCTCTCTTTGCCCAGGATAGTCCTGACGTTACTGTCCATGGTTGAAGGGGAGGAGGTGTGTTTTTGTGATTTGTTGGAATCTCTACTTGGCTGTATGTGTTCCTGGTAGTTGTGGTGATCATCTCCAGCCGTTTATCAGTTTATCCCCTCTAAATTGGGCCACACCCCCGTCAGTCTATAGGTTCTGTTTACCACCTTTTTTGGGCTGTGGTCACACCACCTGCAGTTCAATATAAACACCATCATTTGGGTGTAGACCGGCTTACCCTGCCCCCACCCACATCACCCAGCCTGTATACTGCTTTTCCATTTGGCTGAGCTTTTAATTAGACTAATTAGACTTGAGTTATTAACGGAGGTGCTCACTTTAATTAGTCTGCTCTCTCTGTTAGTTATTTGTGACAGGCAGCAGTCTTAAAATTATACCAGGAGACCGTTACTTAATTTCGTTGTACTCGTTATAATGACAATAAAGATATTCTGATTCTGTAACGTTAATATTAATTTCTTTAGTTTAACACGGCTGAATTCCCTGAGTAACATGCTATGATCGAAATTTTGCAGTGCCTGTAGCAGATATTTAGATGGGTGTGATTCAGATCTCCGATGGACTGATTAAGCTCCATGGTTGGGAGATGCTCCTCATCATCATGGCGGCCTTGAGCCTCTTTCAGATATTGAGATGGGTGTGATTCAGATCTCCGATGGACTGATTAAGCTCCATGGTTGGGAGATGCTCCTCATCATCATGGTGGCCTTGAGCCTCTTTCAGATATTGAGATGGGTGTGATTCAGATCTCCGATGGACTGATTAAGCTCCATGGTTGGGAGATGCTCCTCATCATCATGGTGGCCTTGAGCCTCTTTTACTGCTACTCTCTTAGCTTTTATTATTGCTTGTTCATCAGTGCCAGAGAGGTGACTCTTGTGTACTGGCATGATAACTCGAATTTGGCGGATCTCCTAATGGTACCCTGTGAATTGATGGTGCTCCTTTGTAAGCAGAACTCAGTGTAAGGACCTTAGTTGGGACTGAAGAGCTACAAGGTGACATTGATGATCAGGGTCTCCCTGCTGCTCAGACCGTCTGTGCAATCTCTGATGTCAGGAGTGGCCTTCCCACCGGGCCCCAGTTCCCAGAAGAGACGAGGAAGGATGTCACACTGTCCGGAAGCAGCTTATTGAGGCTCACCCTGTGGCTAGTATTCGCCCAAGATGCCGGGGGCTCAGCAGGTGCCACTCCTGTCTCGTCTCAGGTGGTCGGGGCGATCCTGGAGTCGGGGAAGAGGCTGTCCAAGGTGGAGAAGAAGGTGGAGCGCTGCCCACTACTCTACGAGTGGCACAGGAAGCAGTATGTGGGTGCAGCACACGGCCTGGCCGGTATCTACTTCACGCTGATGCAGGTGAGACTTCACGAGGACCCGCGTGCGCGTCGGTCCGTGCGCTGCTGCTCCTATTCCAGGTTTTCCATGCATCGTACTGCCCTGCCTCAATCCTGCCGGGAAGGCATTGTCCTTTCACACCAGAGGCATACAGACGGCTTTCTGGAGTGTCTTTGTATGTGATGTCATAAATAAACTCGGAGCCCATTGGTTTTGTCTCGCATTAAGCTAACCGCACTCTGGGGTGCATACTCAAAAGTGTGCGGGCCGAATGCCAGGTGAATATGCAGTGTTCATGTATCTCCACCCTAGATCTTTGCTCCAAATCGATTTTGTCCTCTGTGTTTTGCTACCTGGGATTCTCAATAGCTGTCTTCTGAAGTTAGAAATTTTCCGTAACGCATGGTGATCCTGTAAAGGTTTAAATACTGAGAATCCCTCAAAGCCTTTATAATTTAAGCCATGGAAGTTTTGAGTAATGTGCAGTTTCTGAGTGACGTAGCTTGACCGGTGCAGAGTGTCTTCATACCATCATGGCCGTGTGCCCTTCACCCAGGTTAGTTTGCTCTCTAGCCGCTCAGCAGGCTCCTGAAAGCCGATGTGGACGGTATGCTGTTGCAGGCCGTTTTTGGATGGAAAGCAACTGCTATTCTGTGTGAACCTCCTCTAGGTTCTTCTGTTCAGTTTAAGCTACGAGCCACTGGACCCCTTTACCCACGGTCGGATGCCCTCTTGTGCTGTTTTGGCTCCGCCAGGAAGCCAGAGCAGTAGACGATAATACGTAAACACATTAAGCCCACGGGCCACGTGTTCTTCCTTATTCGTTTGCACGCTGCACTAATTTCTTTGAATCCATTCTCACCATTTTCATTTTTTTCCCTCCTTAAGGTTGCGTGTAATTCTGCTTCAATAATATCTAGAAAAGGCCCAGGTGGAAATAGTGGCCATAACGTATAATGACTGTTTCACCGATCACGTATACGAAGCGTAATTTGGATTCTGTTCCTGTTTCTCTTAGAACCCGTAGCCCCGGACCAGAAGTGGCTCCGAGGGGACTGTGTTGTTTTAATATGCTGACAACAAAATACCCACACGTGAAAGACTGACACTGCTGGGTCAGGAAGTAGGAAGACCGTGTTTGATGTGGTGGTCTGTGATGCTTCTGTGCTGCACTTTATGGGATGTCCACGGGGAGCTTGATCAGCTCTCCACCTGCCTGTGTGGTGTCGTTTGGTTTAGCATCCCTGAAGACGCAATAAAGTGTAATCGCTCTTCATAGTGTGAGAATATACGTATCGGCTCTGAAGCCTGGATGTTTCCTCTGACCAGTAATGTCTGTCAGGTTTCTTTATCTTTTTCCTGTTACTATACCGCTAAACTCCAACAAGCTGCTAGTTTAAGAAGTTGCTCAAGTGTTCAGAAAAAAGATTGTTGGAATGAATTACTGCTTGGTTCTCTCCATCTGAATGCTGTCATGAAAATGGGCCTTATACTCCAGGCTGATTCCCAGGAATTTCCCTCAGGACCACTGAACGCCGTGCTGATCTCCAGCAGATGCCCATTCCCGTGCTCTCCTCTGTCTTCGCAGCCGGGTGCCAAGTTGAGCCAGGAGGTCTTGACTGAGCTGCTGAAGCCCAGTGTGGACTATGTGCGTCATAAGAAGTTCCGGTCCGGCAACTACCCGTCATCGCTGAGCAATGAGACGGACAGGCTGGTGCACTGGTGCCACGGCGCGCCCGGTGTGCTACACATGCTGATGATGGCCTATAAGGTGAGCGCTCCTCTCGGTCCGCGCGCTGGTCACAGCCCGTGAGGTGAGCGCTCCTCTCGGTCCGCCCGCTGGTCACAGCCCGTGAGGTGAGCGCTCCTCTCGGTCCGCCCGCTGGTTGCCGCTCCTATGATGAGCGCTCCTCTCGGTCCGCGCGCTGGTCACGGCCCATGAGGTGAGCGCTCCTCTCGGCCCGCATGCATGGCTCAGTTTTCCCCCAGTAGTTAAAAAAAAGCCAGTTGTTTGTCTAAGAAACATGGCAGAAAGCAGGGCACCAGTGTTTGGCTTTTTTCGATGAGAAGTGCTAAATTTGGTCTCCTTATACCCATTGGCTTGGGAAGTTTTATCTGCCATCCTCTCCGAACGTGTGGCTCTCATTTTGCCATCAGCTTGTGCCTTGGGGACGTTCCAGAAACTGCCAAGTTGGTCATGCTGGGGATTGTGGGTTAGCCTCTGGGCATGAATTGTTCTGTTGTGTTCCTGGTAATGGGCTGCTGCCTGCCCTTGACCCAGTTAGAGGGGCTTGCTCCACATGTCACATTGCAGTCTCTGATGTTTGGCCCCTTATATCATCTCTCCACCAGTTTTAGCTCTTAAGGACAGAGACTCGTGGAGAGAGCAACTTTCTACACTTAGGTGCTGCTCTTACGTTTGTCTCAGTGCATATGATGTTTAAATGGAGCAAGGTGGAAATTGATGAGGAGAAAGGGGTCCTCCCACTGCCAGGGTCTGATGCAATTTAGGTGAAATGCCCATAGGACACTCATTAAACACTGCTGTTGGTGAGAAAGTCTGCGTCTGAGCACTGAATCCTCTCTGCCTTCCGTGTAACTGGGATGGTGTCCTTGAAGACTTTGGTGATCTGCAGTGACACCTAGTGGCACAAATGTGTATCATCACTCGTCCTTAAATTGCTGTACAGTTTGATCCCAGGCAGATATTTGTAAAGTGGATTCTGTAATAAGGTCACATTGTCACCAGGTGGTATTGACTGTCCTTTTAGACCCACTCTAAGCAGAGCACATGATGCCAGTGGCTCTGAGGTGTTGGATGAGCCCTGTTCCTCCTAGATAACTTCTCCAATAAATGACTGCTGGAGGTACAGTGGAATGTGGAGCGGGTTTTATATTTGGGAAAGCTTTCCTTTTAGAGAGCATGTTCCACACTGCCAGATGGCTGGTTCACTACCATTTTGGAATCTACAAAAAAGCTCATGAACTGCCAAAATAAACAGGTCGGCCTTCTAATAAACAAGCCTAAGACACATGCGTTTTTTAGGACAGTGTTAAAACCACGCCCTGCGTGTTGTGTAGCAGTTGTAGAAGATTCTGTGGTCTTGTGTTTTCACTTCATTCATCCCCCTTATGGGCCAAATGAGAGAATGTTCTGTATTATGAAGGGTGGATTCATGTTTGCTGTCGGCCCGGTTTTATGTTAATGGATGTATGACATCATGTTGGGTTCTCGGTCGTTACAGGCAAGATCATTTGACTACTGAGATCAAGGTCATTGCCTGCCATTATGCGGAGAATGGCAGAGCTTTTTGATATTGTAAATGTTTGTGAGTTTTTGGGGGGGTCGATCAGTCTGAGGTCACTGTTTACAGGCAGAGATGTGCATTGTGTTGCATTTGCTTGATCCCACATGGTTCACACAGCCTGCTGGTAAGGCCTGGTAATTTCTTGGATAGTAGAACTTGGACATTCTCAGCTAGCTGTTGAAGCTAGAAACAACTCTGGTGTTTGTCTTCTCGGATTGGTCAACCTGTTAAAATTCGATTTAATCACTAGGTGGCACTGCAGTGCAGTATTGCCATAAGAGGGTATACCAAGCGTGGCCTGTCTCAAATTTCTACTGCTTTTTCATCTGAAGAATGATGGGTAAAAGGTCATGAATTGTAAACAATGGAGTCACGGAGGCGGCTCTGATCGACAGACAGCCCTTTGATCCTTCGATGATGCTGAGAAACTAACTCATGCTTTTATCAGCTCTAGATTGGACTATTGCAATGCTCTGTTTTCTGG
>JAACJT020001890.1:0-13572 GCA_009936485.2 Gymnarchus niloticus | reverse complement strand
TGGATGTGGTGAGAGAGGACATGCAGGTGGTTGGTGTGACAGAGCAGGATGCAGAGGACAGGAGGAGATGGAGACTGCTGGTCCGCTGTGGCGACCCCTGATAGGAGGGACCGAAAGTGAATGATGATAAGTATCCATATATATACACAGGTATGTACATACCTTTAAAATCTGTAAAGTTACTAGTAGCAGTATATGCTGTCAATAAAATCATGGAAATCATCCATCCTTCCATTCATCTTCAATATCTGCTTCTCCAGTACGGGATCTCAGAGAAGTCATAATACGTCGAGCAGAAGCTTACAGAGTATGTGAAACACCAACCATCTGAAAGGCGATCTTCATCTCCTTCATGCCGATCATGTTGGTGGTCTCTGCCAGGATCTTGGGGCCCATCAGTTCCATAAAGTCCTCAAAGTCTAATTTGCCGCTGCCTGTAGAATGGGGGGGAGTCAGCGGGGATGTACAGTTAGCAGCTGAAGTGACCACTCATAAGAAAATCACGTGCAGGTTCATTTTTGGTCCACCCTATGGCTTCCAGACTTACCGAAGGACTGGCTGAGCTCGATGAGTTCCATCTCTGTCGGCATGTATCCCATGGTCCTCATGCACTCCCCCAGGTCGATGCATTTCACATAGCCTTTCTTCTTACAGTCAAACTCATCAAAGGCTGCCTTCAGCTCTGTACAGAGGGAATCGGAGCAGAGAGAGACTCAAATAAACGTCTGAACGCGAACAAAGTAAAAGCTATGTCTGGATGTGTGTCATACATTCTGTCGAGACACGGAGGAGGTGAGGAAAGTCTGGAGAACGTTAATGTGGGCAGACACAAAGTTCGAGTCTACGAGGCTCGGAGGAAAACACACGTCACAGCTTGCACCATAATGGTTCTTGAAGTACCTTCGATCTCCACTGGCTGAAGTTCCCTGTCCTTCAGTGTTTGCAGAGAGATGCACATGGAGAGACGGACAATGAGACTGGCAGGTAATTCAGTGCATAGAAACAATCTACACTGACATGCAAGCAAAGTATAATGACGGCAATGACAGAGATTCAAACAACAGTTTAACATTATAGACAAATGCACTGTGTTGTGAGGAGGTACCTGAGTTATACTATGATGAACCACACTTTGGTTCCTATGGCAAGGAGCACAAGCCAAGAGTGGGCCATGTAACCTCTCATTGTCATGTATGCATTTCCAACATGATTGATTTGCTGTAAATGTATCTTTACTAAAATAATAATACATTTTTTAGAAGATTGTCCTTTGTAAATAGAATTAAAAAAAAATTATTATGTGTTATGGATGTGCAATGATGGGAATCACCACCAGGGTCACATGGCCAAGTTGCTGAGCAGGAGTTTCCTGGTAGCAAGCAGAGGTAAAGCGATTTATGGGATTATGAGTACGAGAGAGATAGAAACGCAACACATCGTTTATTCTGAATACACACGGACATACAGATTTCCTAGAGAGACACAGAAACACCGTGTGCAAAATGCTTAACACATCTCAGTGCAGCTATGTCCTGGGAGGTGTAAGCACATAGAAACTGGCTCTGTCTTCACAATCCAGGTGTGGAATAACATTTTATTGACAATTTCAGAAGCATGTGGAGTCATGTTACTGGGTTTGGTTTAGTGAAACCTCTGAATGTAAAATCAGATCATTTATGAGAATGAGAAGAAAAAGAGAGTGAAGAAATGGATGAGGAAGGAGGGGAGGATGAGAGGAAAAGTAAGTGAAGAGATGGATGAATAAGGAGGGGAGGATGAGGAGAAAAGGGGAGTGAAGAGCTGGATGAGGAAGAAGGGGAGGATGAGAAGGAAAATAAGTGAAGATATGGATGAGGTAGGAGGGGAGGATGAGCAAAAAGGTAGTGGTGAACTGGATGAGGACGGAGGGGAGGATGAGAAGAAAAAGGTAGTGGACAGATGAATGAGGAAGGAAGTGAAACGGAGCAGGCAATAATAAATTCAGCCGTGTATTTTTTTATGCTACTCACTGTGTACATCTACCTAAGATGAACGTTTGCCATCTGTTCACGTCATTCCCATCAAGAGTATTTGCTAAAACAGTTTAGTATAAGTACCAAGCTCAAGTGTACAACATCAAATCAGACTTGAACCAGCAACCTTTCAAATGGAGGGTTTTTAATGTTTGTATAGGTTGACATCTGTTTTGTATAGTTGGATGTACGTATGGCTCATTTACAGTGTCAGAAGACTGTGACGTTGTTGGACGTCAGATGGCATTGCGTGCCATTGCGGCATAGAGTCCACTAGATGGGGCTGTAACACAGAAACTAACCATTAGACTTCTCTGCCGAATTTGGTTATGGTTGCAACGGCTGTGTGGCAGTCCTTTAGTCCTTCCTGTAAGTGCTTATTACAGCTGACAGCTATTTACAATAAATTTCATTATTTAATTTATGGATCGTTTTTAAGTTAAAAGTTCCATGGAATCTTCTTTAGGGGACGATAACCCAAAAGGAGCAAAGGTTTCAGTTGTGATTCACTGTCAGACTTATTAGTAATTTGATCTGTGTTACTTGCAGCAAAGTACTCAAATACATACAGTACAATACATGGGTTTTTGCGAAAAGTACAACTGAGGTAAAATCACATAAGATTTTTTTAATCCTGAATGAAAAATAGAAAAGAATAAAAAAAAGTTTTCAGCCAGTCATGAAACATACATGAAAGGGTTAAACGTAAGCTTCAGTAGCACATGATGCAAAATAATTTATTTTAGGTAAAAATCACGCCTCTGTGATTCATTTAAGGTGTTTTGTTTTTTTGTTAATACTGATCATTTATCCACACAGTAAAATGGTTGAACTTAATATTTGCAGTATTTGAAGACAGCAGTGAACTACAGCAATGCTCAGTAACCAAACTAGAATTCCTCTCATATTTATTGTGCGTCTATTTTGGCTGTAATGATCCTGTAGAGTAAACCGCGATGAAACAGTCCTCTTCTTCTTTAATGATTGTCTGTAATGATTGTTCTGCCCAATCTTTCTAAATGGGTCCCTTAAAAATCATTAAATGCCAAAAGAGCGAGTATCCCACAACGAGTGGATTAGACAAGCACTTTGCTTTTCAAAGTCATATTCTTGTACTTATGTCTGCAAAATTTATATTTGGGTTTGTTTCCAAAACACAGTGCATCCAAGATGTTTCTTTTTTTCCGCACAAGATAATCTTATTCCAGCACATTCTACTTATGAGAGCATCAGCCTGTATCTGTATGCATGAAATATGGCTTGTCCAATTATCCACCCATTCATCCATCCGTGCAACCGTGCACCATCCATCCCTCCATGCATTCATCCATACATGCATGCATGCATCCATCCATCCATCCATCCATCCATCCATCCACGTTCTAACCGTTTATTGTTGTCAGGGTTGTGGGATTGTCCAGTTATAAAGCCGCATATCCACGTATTACTGATTGAAATGTTGATAGTGATTAAGAATCTCTGGATGTAAATTAGATTTCACTCTGCTTTAGTGTTTATCCAGAATGCTGTAGCCTACTATACTTGAGTCTGAGAAAGGCGCTATATAAATATAACATTATTATTATTATTATTATTATTATTATTATTATTATTAAAGTCACTTAATAGCAACCCAGTTTAACAAAAACTACAAACTGAGTGGAAAATATGATAAATGCTTTTGGAAGCAGGGTTGCTGGTGGCCCTTGCATTTCTTTACTCCTTTTCTGCCTCCATCCATTTTTCTTGCCTTTCTTTTATGTCCAAATAGCTTGTTGTGTTGTACATGACAACATTTATTTAAACGGACATATGCTTAAACACTGAGCTTGCTTTTCCTGACCAATGTGTATACCTTGGTGCACCTATTTTTTCTGGCTCTCGCAACTCAAATTGCAGGTGACCAGGACAGGGGGTGTTTTGTTAGTTGTCGTGTTTTGCATTTGTTGCCTTGGCACCTGCTAGTGTGTAATTCTCATCTGCTTATGTCAGGCCTACACAAAGCTCAGTGTCACCTACACAGGATCACCCACAACCCCCATCACATGAATAATAAATGGACCGTGCTGGATTCTGATTGGATGCACCTATGCCGCTTTTCTGGTCAGGATCCTTAAACCCGTGGGACTTGTCCCTTGTTACCAAGTCTTGTTGCTTATCCTTGAGTTACAGTTAGTATTAATTTCAATTTCGGATTCTCTTAATTTTCATATATTCTCATTATAAAAAAAGATTTAAGCCTAAGCCTCCTTTTTGAACCTTAGATTGATTTAGCTAATGAAGTTTTGGAAATAAGATTTCCTGTCTCTTTGAAAATTACAGAAAAGGACATTATGTTGATATCCGGATGTTACCTGAGATTCGGCAAGGCTGTAGGCCGAGGTGTAGAGCTGGGTGGGGATCAGTGCCATTGACTTTGGATGAACTGTTCTGTCAGTGCTGTCATTCCTGCTTTGCATGTACTGTGTGTTGTTGGAGTGCTGGCGTTCAAGGATTCCTCATGCCTGTGTCCCCATTGGCCTCTCCCTCATAGCTATGCTGCCATATATATAGTTAGTTATGTCGGGGCTCTTGATGGTTTTATTTGCAATTATTCTGCACCTTAAATTGCTGCTCTGCTCATACACATTCTATTTCCCCCATGCCCCCCTCTTTGGGGTGCTTTATTCTGTGGTTTGGATTCAAGAGATCCCCGTATTATCTGCTGGCCTACCACGCCCTCCCTCCACTTTGGCTGTCCACACTGAACGGCTTGTTGCCTCCTGAGCCACCGAACCTGCTCTTCAATCCTGATCACCTAACTGCATCCTCAAATACCCTGCTGTCCTCCTAACTGTCATACAACATCATTGGTTTCAGTTGTACTAATGAATTTGTCTTGCCCGGTGCTGACCAGAGGAGGATGGGTTTCCCTCTTGAGTCTGGTTCCTCCCAAGGTTTCTTCCTCTCAAGGAAGTTTTTTCCTTGCCACTGTCACCCTTGGCTTACTCTCTGAGGACCCTGGGCCCAGGACTATGAAAGTTCTTTGTGACAGTGTTTCTTGTTAAAAGTGCTATATAAATAAAATTGAACTGAATTGCTTGTGGAAAAAAAACACACTAACTTTAAATGGTTAGTGCAAAACATTAAAGGAGTGAATATTTCTTGAAAAAAAGCAAAAGTCTTTGTGGTAAATGGAAGTGCTCCCTTTTCAGTTAAGCGAATTAGGCGAATTCTGTGTCATCTGAGATGTCGTGCCGAACAGTGGCCATCTTATCGAGTTACTGCCTGTTGTCTGAAGTCCTCCAGTGTCAAACTTCATGCCAGCACAGAAAAACAAGACACAGTACGACACCAAATCCCTTCTGGAAATCCACACCGACAGTTGACTGGCACTGCCCTCTGACAGTCCACCAAAAAGTCACCCTGTCCCAACACGAGGAAACAAACTAAGGACAGGAGGAAAAAAATTAGCTCGGTTAGCACGTGGGTTGCTGGCCATTGACATTGTCAAACTGCAGGCTGGTTTGGTTGCCTGTCTTGAGCTGGACAGGGCTAGCCTGAATAGGTCAGCCAAACATTGCATTTAGTCAATTGCATGGCAGCCCAGGAGGGGAGTGGGTCATTGCCCTCGTGTATTTTTTAACCCGGCCCTGCATTATTGACAGTGGTGAAAAACCTACGACGTTCTTTGACAGGAGGCTGCCATGGAGCCACGACATGTGTCCATTCAAGGGCATAGCGCCAAAGGTTCCAGATTCAGGTGTCAGTAAGATCTCTGCAGTTGCAATGACAATGACTTCACCTTAAGGGCTTCAAAGAAAGGCTCTGGCCTGACAGATTTACTACTTACCCGAAACACTTCAGAAAAACAAAAACATCCCACCTCATAAGTCTAAGTTATAAGAATCTTCTAAGTAACTAAATATATCCATGCTAGAAATATTTTAACCGCATAGATTTCCACGAAGGTAGGATTTCTGAAAACTCCACAGATGGACTATCTCCGAAAACCAAACAGCTTGTTGGACCACTGCCCTCCTAACATACGTAAAAAAACCCAAATTGGCATCCTTGTTTTTGCCTTCTGAATCACGACCTCCCATGGCCACCATAGTGTAATCTATCATGTTTTGACACTCTAATTCATGCCTTCACAGGCTGTCTGACAAGCTTAAACAGTGTCACTTTCCGGGAGCCGACTTGTGTGCTTTTAATTGAGCGTGTTATAGTACACACGTCTGTGTGGCAATGGCATACAGGTGGCTGGTCCTTAGTTACAGGCTCCAAGATGAGATCATTCCGAACAGTCAGGTGACACCTCATTAAATATTAGGAGCAGGCTGATACTGCTGCTGGAGTGAGCGTTCTCCACCCATTTCACCCCAGGGCCTGCTGGGATTTCAACAGGCAGGGGATTAGATCCATTACTGAAGAAATGTTAATCATTCAGAGATTGCAGGAAATGAGCCAGCCACAGAAGTCTACCCGCCCAATGCGACTGTTGGCTTAAGTAACCCTCGTCTACATTACTGACTGTCACTTAAGTCTTTCTGTGGTTAGGATTAAGTGTAATGGGTTTCGAATAATTAAGGAGCATGCAGTATTCAAAGTATCGGTATTAATAGCTGATACAAGATGTTCATTCTATCGAATGCTTTCTGGGGGGAGGCTTGATGGCTAGCACTGTAGCGTCATACCTCCGGGGTTGTGGGTTTGAATCCCTCTTCTATGTATGTAGAGTTTGTATTTTCTCCATGTCTCATGTAGGTTTGATCATGCAGTTAGGCTGATCGTTCATTATAAATCGCTCACAGCGCATGTGCCCTGTGATGCAATTGTACCCCAGCCTAATGCTGTGTGGCATCAGTAATAGGTTCCAGGCTCCGCCCCAGTGGGCTCGCATTTCCTTATGGCAACTGCACACAGCGATATCAGGTTTGACACGGCATATCGGCCGCCGGCTGAAACCCTGATATGATGTGATGTCATCGTAAGGTGGATGAGCACTGCGCTCCAGTGATGGAATGATATGGTTCCCAAGTTGCCGACTTGCCTTAGCAGGAAACCCAGCTGTCATTATCACCAGCGTTTACGCCATTCAAAAGCATAGCATGCCTTCTCCGGTGTTTGTTCAAAGAATGTCGACGTTGCTTCTAATGACACTTCTAACATCTTAATAAAATTCATGCTAACATTTTCAGAGGGGAAAAAGAAAAAAACATCTTCGGTGAATTCCTGTAAATATCACCTTCCCTGCATTGTGCCTCCATATAAAAACCGCAGGATAACCAAAAAGTGTTTCTGCGATGGTTTACTGTTTCTACTGCCCTTCTGCAGCAATGCAGAGCAGACAGTCATGCACAGAGACAAGGTGAGAGAAGACAGTACGTAGAGAAGTTTCCAGCACTTAAAGGTCCTCTGCGTACCAGCCACCGGGTTTCAAAGAGCCGTAGCGCTGAGGAGCTGGGATGGCTAAGGTCCCACGAGATCCTGGGGTCTTACCGGTCCATAGGCTGATGACACCACATGCCCAAGGCTGTCACTGTTCCCTGTCTCCTCTCCTGGCTGGTCCTCCTTCTTGGGGAGCACTTCAATATTTTCTATCTCCTCTGCCATGCTCAGCTCTCCGTTCTGCCTTCTCTGCTTCTCCACCTTCTTCCTGATGTAGGCCTGCACCTGTGCGAGGAAAAGATGAAGGACAGCAACTACTTCACAAGGTGTTTCTTTGAAGGCTACGGTGGCGTGAAATGTAAAGTCGAGAAATGGCACTCGCGACAAGGGAAAGAACTCGATGTCTGGTCCATCTTAAGACTGCTTTTATTGTTCAATCGGATAGTAGTATGTGGGATATTCTGAAAAGCCTTCTTTCCAGTGCTAAGACAAATACGCTATCTGAGGATGATGTAAGTTTGCCCACCAACCAAGTGAAACTCAATCCTATCAATGGCATCGGCAGCTTTCTCATTTGTTAAGCTGCCATTTACTCTAATACCCCGATACGTAGTTTAGGAGATGCCATGTACTGTGAGAACCACAGATGTCAAGACAGAGGGCAAGTAAAACAATCCGATGGGCAATTTTCAGCCGGGCTGAAAACCAGTACTTCAGAATGGCACAGACGTCCGTGAGTGGCAATCTTCATCACCACACTATTTTCAGGAAGCATACTGCTATCTAATGAAGCAAGCCGTGGCTTTAGAAGATGCGGCAGAATCTTAAATGCGTACCACAGTAAATATGGGCTATAGTACCCAGAAGCAATCGGACAGAAACCGTTCTACGGAACAAAGCAGGCCGACTCACTCACAATGTGGTTGAGTGCCTTACTTCACATCTTATCATGAATATCATTCACAGACATTAAGGTGATAATAATATGGCAATAAAAATCAAAAAGAAGCATACATTGGATACTATTTCACTCACAGGCATGAAAAATCTCTGATCCACAGAGTAAAAATTAAAATATGCCTGTGTCATTTTGTAAATGTAACCCGTCAGATGATCGCGTCAATTATCAAGCTTGTTAGCATTCAAAAACCTGTGTATATATATACCTATTGATTATGAACGAAAAACAAACAATCGAGCATGCTATGATTCACCCTGTTGACCAGACAGTCATACAACAACACAGTACAGTTTCCCCACTAATGGTTATGGCTAATCCTGCCAGCTAACAGAGAAAACAGCAGTAAAATCTGCATAAAAACACAATAGCCGATATCCAGCCATACGCCTGGTCAACTCGACCAAAACGTCACAAAGAAAAGTCTGACAAAGTGCAAGCAAAACACCTGACATGGAAATGGTGACTATCGATACAGCTAATCTACTATAACCACCAAAACCTCATTCAAAGTACTAGTTTTGTTCAAACAAAGGATCAGAGAAAACCTGCTAACTATTTCACTGCTCTGCCATTTAACCTAAAAAAAAAAAAACTGACAGTTTTAATAGCAACAGAAAGTAGCCAAGAGACTAATTGGAAGATTCCTTGTCCAGGTGGGTTTAAACATTTAGGTGCTCCTTTTTAAACAAAAACCACATAGACGGCATGGAGCGAAACACATCCACACACCGACACACATACAGAGCTTACTCACCGCCCGCTGTCCCTTACCTGTTTGGCAGTCTTCTCGTGTATCGCGGTCACACCTACAGCACTTCCTGGTCCAGCGGCTGAACCCTCCCGAATAATCATCAACATGCCTACGTCGTCTCTCTCTCTCGCTCGCCCAGTCTCTGTGCTCGGCCAGGCCAAGGCCTTTTTACACCTGAAGAAGCAAAATTTTGGAAGAATTCCTCCGGCTTCCACTCCATTTCTCACATTTTAGTTTCTTTTATCGATCTGTCTTCCATGGTACCTTTTTTTTGAAACGTCTTGAAATTGAAAAGTTTCCCTACTATCCTGTGTACTTCTCTCTCCCCTGACACGCTCTTGTCATTAATTGATCTGAGTGTAAAGGCCAGTCATTTGACGACTCTTAGTCTTTGGCTGATTTGTCCTAAATTGCGACTATATTCTACACCATACCTCTTGTGCCTCCTTTGCCCGTTATTTGCCCGTCTGGTGCCCAGTGCTGACCCTCCTCTTCACATCTCTCTCCTTCTCTTCTTCTCCCTCACTCTGTCCTTCTCCCTTCCTCTTTTATTACCTGATTAAATGAGTGAGTTTAGGGGTGGGCTGGGAGGGGGGGGATTGTGTTTCTGGATGCCTATCCCCCTTCTTCTGGTGACACGTAACATCCGACCCCACCCATCCGTGTCTTCTCTCTCCGTTACCATGGACACTGTGTTCACGAGGAGAGTTTAACTGTATTGCCGTGTTCGTTGTCCAAATGCTAGCCGGGTCATTTTCTGCTCCCATCTTCGGTTTTACCACGTTTTCTCCTGCAGGATCCCATGTGATCGCTGAGGAATCTGGAAGGTGTCCGTGTTTATGTCCATCCATTCCTCTTCATCCCTGCTTTTTTTTTCGTTCCAGTGCACCTCGTACCAGTTGGAAATGCGTAAACAAAAAGCATCAGTTCATCACTACCCCTGTTTGTGGTTGCAGGCATTATCTGTTCCAGTACAAATACTTGTCATTGCTAAATTACACATGATGGTTAGAACCTCATTAGGAATGAGGTCAAATGTACATGATGATGTAAGTCCACGGTACAGATCATCATCGTCAACTGGTCATTCCAAGGAGTAAACTTGCCGTCTTAGTGATAGTTTCTGCCTAAAACACACAATGCGTCTGTTCCGGCAGGGATCTTCACGATGATGACTGCCCTTGAGATTCCCTCTCCAGTCTTAGCCAGTGGCAGGGCGTTCATTGTCTTCTGCCCATTCAGGCCACCTGCTTCTCCTACCAGGCTGAAATCTGCCACAGAGCTACAAGTTTCCTCAGCTAACACCAAAATATTACTCTAATGGAAAAAATATTAAAACAGTGACAATTCTATTTAGATGTCAGCATCCAGCATAAATCCCAAAACAGAATAGAACGCCTTTAATGTTATTGTACATGGTGGGAACTAATGAAATTCACCCTAAGTGACGTTTTCCAAAGTTACAGTGGATCTAGAGCATAGAAGTCATAAATAAATATACAAAGTAACATAAAAGTTAAGTAGAATGAATAAGCGTTTAAACATACATGAAATATACATAAAAATGTAAAAAAGAATTCCAGGTCCACTTCTGTGGACCATCTGGCCTCCCCCGTCTCAACTGATGCTGATGGTTCAGTCCAGCACTGCCATACTAGATAAAGAGCAGCGATATTGACTGGTGGTTAAGTAAGCGAAAACCATCGCTCACAGAAAAGAGCACTGTAGTCCAAAGTAGTAAAGGTGACAGCAAAATAAGACAAGTTATCAACTTTAGGTTCAACTTAGATCTTTCTAATATGGGGAATCTTTAGCTTATGATCACATATCTGACCAAATTTCAGTATAAGTGTAAATGTCTATAAATGAAATAGAGTCGGTGTGTAAAACCGAACGGTATACAGACACGAGAGACACGACAACACAATATCACACCTGAAAGCATACTACCTCACTTCGCCTTATTGGATTTAATGACGACTGTAAGACTCTACTTTTCTGAACCAGGATTAATGTCTGACATAATCGGGTTTTTATTTTTACATTTTTATGAATGCCTGGTATTGTAGATCATCTCGATTATGTTTCCGCTGGATAATGAGTTTCTCAAGAAAAGCTTTTGTCAAATTTATACCTCCAGTCCCACTAGGGCTGAGGGCAGAAATATATTGGCTGTTTAAAGCTAGCGAGCAGAAGCCCCCGCTTCAATGTGATTAGGCCCTTGTTTTCGAAAATTGATTAAATGAACTGGAAAAAGACCTTCCTGGCCTTGGAAGAATATCAGCTTTTGGCACGTTAAGCTAGCCGCAGTGTTGAGTGCAAGTGAGTTAGTTATTCTACTCTAGGTGTTGTTCTTCTTATGAGCTTACTTGCCATATAATGGCTGTTCTTTGACTTTATGGCTGTGTCCTCCATGCTAACAGTCAAATAAAACTCACATTCCCGATCTTTCTGTAAAATCATCCTAGATTTTCAGAAAGAAAGGGTGACAGCGGTAAGAAAATGCCATCCGAAGTTGCTTAAAATCAACAGACACAAAAGTGAGGCCTTCACCAGGGCAATAAAGTGACCAGAAATGTTAACCTTAATGGCACACATCTTAACAGGTCTGATTATCTGTGATCCGTTTAATTAAAAAAAAAAAAACTTGCAAACTCGACTATTTAAATGAATTTAGAATACTGGCTGGCTGACAAGGGCAATCCAGTCAGCATTGCACTACATGAGGCCTAATGAAAAGCGAACCTCAACAGAATGAGGCCGGGGAATAATATCAACCTGGGGAGTTTGGTTACTGAGTCACCGATTGGCTCACCTTCCTGCTGCCCAGTTAATCCTCTCATTGCTGCGATAAGCACAGGAAGCGAAGGACGGCGAGTTAAGAGAGCATTAGGGGGAATGAGATCTTCATTATTAACTGATAGTGCTCCTTCCTTCTCTCGGTGGTTGACAGAGACGGGATAATTTGAAGGCAGCGTGTCAGAGGTTGGCAGACTGCCTTTGCTGTTTGTATGCATGCCAGCAGGACCACGAGCTATCTTGTGAACAGTCATCACCTTCCTTTCAATTTCAGCTCCTTTTATCCCTCAGTTAAATTCGCCAGTTATAACTGAACCTGAACTCTCAGCCTGCTCTTTGGTAAAAGAATGAATGGATGTACTATTTAAAAAAATGCACATTTTCTTATTTGAAAATGTTTATTTGAGTAACACTGATGGCAGCAGTAAGTTAACGGCCTCCATCCGAAGTTTCTTTTTCGTATTTTTTTTTTTTTTTTTAGAAAACTTCAAGATATCTGCGAAAGGAGAACAATCTCCAAGTCATACGTTTCATATTGTAGCAAAGCTATGCAACATGGTGTTTATAATAAAGAGGTCAAAAATACGGCATTCATCACAAAACAGGTGTTTTGCTTGTGGCCCAATATTGACAACCATCTTTCCACTCACACACATTGGTGACATTTACATAATCAGACACACGGAACAGTACAACACTTATACACCGTACATGACGACACAACACTACACGGTACACGCTACGTACAACACATAATTGTCTATTTACACACCGTTTACATTTGACACTGAGCCAGCGCACCCCGTGGCACTCCGGTCGCCTGCCAATTCAGCACAGCACCACGACGTATTTATCTTCATTTTTTTTCTTTTAAAATACTTATATGGGGTATTTTTTAAAAAAATCAATAAATATTCTATTTGCATAGCCCTAATTAATAATCGAACCTATTAAATTTGAATTGGCTAAGCGGTTATAAAGTATAACAAACGGCACAGCACGCGGTTGTTACTGTCTGTACTTCAGCGGCCGTAGAGGCTGTCACTCTCCTGTAACAGCTGTCACCTGAGCACTGGACTTGTCGCTCTAATCGTTTTATGCACTTTTATGCCCGCGTATGCTTTTCAAAGTGACACTGTTTCCTGTATGGTCTGGTGACAGGCGTCGCCAGTGTTTGTAACTCAAAGAAAGACGCGACTTTTGGCTTTCGCACGAAATGCCACAAGGATCCGGAGACGCCGTGCTTTTGCCAGCCACAATGTTTCTGTGTGTGTTGCCGGGTGAATCTATAAACCAGGCATGTTTATGTCCGAGCATCTGCCCTGAAGTCCTCTTACCAATTACCCCAACTCCCCCACCCCATGCTGCAGGATTTCATCGCCGGCAGGTCCCTACAGTCCCGCAATCTATCTGCCAGAACCCGCCGCACTCCGCTCATGCGTTTTAGCCTACAGCACCCCCCGCCAAGTCGTCCGTTGTAGACTGGGGGACACCCCCCAACCCGGTCTGGTGACACGCCCCCATCCCGTTCTGGTGACACCCCCCCATCCCGGTCTGGTGACACCCCCCCCATCCCGTTCTGGTGACACGCCCCCAACCCGAGCTCGGGAGACCCCCCCACCCCACTCCCGTCACCGCCACCAATCCCGTACTGCCGCCGCTCCGCCACACCCCCC
>JAACJT020001889.1:0-13577 GCA_009936485.2 Gymnarchus niloticus | reverse complement strand
TTGTTTGTACTTTAAAATACTCTCTTTCCATGCTATTTTGAAAACCTCAAAGTTTGATGAGCGCCATTTACACTCCAACTTTCTTGAGGCATTTTTAAGTTCACGTAATAGGGTGTTGGGTTAGGGACAAAAGTACAGCTGGGTGCAGAGATGACCGGTTTCACTAAAGGAAGGTTGGAAGACCAACCTTGGGCTTATAAGACCACAGCGAATATGCCTCCATTTCCCAGCCACTCATCCTGACTGTGGTGGTGAGGTGACACAGGTGAACTGAAGTAGACTGCTTGGCACCCGGTCTCACCTAACTTCTGGAGACTCTTGATGCCATATGACTGGTTGCTCCAGATGTGTTTCCACTGATCTTGAGCTCACTTCAGTGTTTGATTCTCTCTCAGACTGCTGCTGGGAGATCGGACTATGCGGATTATTCTGAAGTAATGGCCGCCACAAGGACTCCTGGAGAACCTTTGACTGTTTTTCAAAGCTAGGAGGCAGCTCTTCTCATTTCTGTTATGTTTACAAGGCTCCAGACACCCTACACCAATTGAAAACAACATGATTGTGACTGAACATGGTGGAGATGACTTGGGCTCATACCATATTCTCACTGTCCCTGAGACAGCCGGTGACAATGTCACTTGCATCCTTCCTGGTCTCGATCTTTAGAAAACCTTTGTTGGCCTTTCAAAGGGTCACAAGATCTATTTTGAAATCGACAGAACAAATTACTGTTCATTAAGCATGACACAGGCCACTGGGTCATGGGACGCTGCAAACTGAGATTCGACCCAATGACTGGCACCTGCTTCGCTGGTGGGCTGACCAACATAATTGCCTGAAAATGTGCTGAATGAAATAAAACATACATGTTAACTAATGTTAGTTGTCTGTTGCATTGTTTTTACTGTCCAAGAATCGATCCATCCATTTCAAAATCATTTATAAAATACAGGATCACAGTGATCCTATCCCAAGAAACAGATGGCACACGACTGGGGTACACGCAGGATGGGATGCCAGTCCATCACAAGGTATGAGGCTGGGGTACACCCTGGATGGGATGCCAGTCCATAACAGGGCACATATACACAGTCAATTATGGACAAATCAGAGAGACCACTTCAGCTATCCAACGTGGTCATGCTGAAATGTTTACAGGCAGGAACTTCTTATGGCCAACAGTGTGACACTCAGACAGGAGAGCACCTGCCATTACATGCTGCAGGAGAATGGAGGTCACCTGGCTACGCACGACTGGGCGAGGACAGTGCCAGGGTCGAGGGGGGTGCAGGCACACTGGAACAAGGGAACTCAGAACAGGGGAAGGCAAGTCCTACAGACCATGGTACCCCGACCTCCACAGGGTGGATCACTCCTGGCTATTCCCTCGCCTATAGTAATACCAGCCACTCAGACAGGCACATCACCATATTTCGTGAAGGTCTCGATTGTAAAGCAATGATTTTTTTGCATTCAGAAAAGGTCCCGGATCGACACATCATTTTATATTGTGTCCTGTAACACTGCAGGCAAATTACACACAGGGTCCATTCACCGCTCCGCTGCTGCCTCACAACGAGCCAGTTTGATTTTTTCTTGATCACCACAGATGCATTTTTACAACCGCGCTGACATTCAAACTCTTCAGTCCAGAGTCCGAACAGACCGGCGTAAGGCCCGAGTGATTTGAGGTCGCAGTTACTAGAGTTCGGAGTCGTCAGACTGTCTTAAGTCACTATTTGACTTTTATGTCGTTATTGATGTGTGCTGTCTTTTGTTGATACACACTTTGTGTGACCCGAAGGCCATGAACTATGGAACTGCTAAATGAAGCATAGAAACCCAAGTGTCAGCATTTACTGGTGCGAAGTAGACTGTCAGAAATTGGTCATAGCAAAACAATCTACGAGAAGATTTTTGCCGTACTTATGACGTACGATATCTCATATTGTACGGATACTCTCAACAAAGGTTGTGCCATCCATTTTTTGTGCGTTTGTTCGTCTGGAAAGTCACAGAGATCCTGAGTTAAAATTGAATGCACAGTAATATCCACATTAGGGCGCACTGGGGGACTGTCAATAAGTTCTTTCCCATTACAGTGATGAAATCTTAAGGGTATTCGTGTAGTAGCGGTCAGTAAAAATGGGATTCTCATCTGGAGTACTTGTAGCATTAATGCATTAATATGATTCTACAGTATGTTCAGATATATCATTTTTATTCCGTTTACCATAACTGATCGGGCGTGTGCGCCGCTGCGACCTCTCTTTCTAATAAACACGAAATATTTAATAATTCACAAAGTCGGTTTAGTGATTGGCAGGTTGCCTTCCAATGTGGTGTCGTGATTTGGCACAGCGCGTTAAAACGAAAGCATTTTTATGGCAGCTCCTGGTCTCTCGGAGTCATTACCTCCTCGGGGACCCTCCAGTAAGGACGCGATGACCGAAGACAATCTGGAGCTAAGACACATGGAAAAGACTTTAATGGGAGACAGCAGCACGCCCAGACAAGGCAAGCCTACGGGGCGTATGGAGCGGCTGATCCAGCCGTGCGCTGCCGAGCTGCTTGGCACCATGTTCTTCGTGTTCATCGGTTGCGTCTCGGTGATTGAGGATGTGGAATCGGCGGGAAGGCTGCAGCCTGCCTTGGTGCACGGCTTGGCGGTCGCAGTTTTGGTAGCGTGTATGGCTGAGATCAGGTGAGCCTTCGGCGCCCATCGGCTGCCGGAAACACCTTTACGCATCGACAGGTCGTGTGTATTGCATGGTCGCGATACGACCACCCCACTTACCTCGACGTGTGGGTGGCGCAAGTCATTCTAATTTATGGAGCAAATAGTAACCGTTATCCCTGGTCGGCTCCAGTCTCCACCAGGAGGATCAATATCTGTTTACATGATATATAATAGAATTTCTGTTCTGTATTTCATTCGTTAGTTTTACAATTACTGTATAATCGTAAAGACTGTCAGACTGTAACTGATTTTCAAGCGGGTCTAGTTTGCAGTTGAGAAAGTTTCACAAAACAAAAATATGGAAATGTGCCGTTGCCGTTTGCGTTTACCTTGAAAATCTTAAAGAATGAGTATAATCCAGCAGCCAGACAGCGGAAAGGTGGTGAATCCCGATTGTCCCTTCTGTCCAGTGGTGCTCATTTCAACCCACCGTTCACCATTGCAATCTACCTTTGTGGGGGCATGGAGCTGTTCATGGTCGGTCCGTACCTCGTCAGTCAGCTGCTCGGAGGGATAATTGGAGCTGCTTTGTCCAAGTTAAGTAAGCTTAGCAATCTCCATGAGGGAAAATGAGTGTACTCAGAAAACGGGGCTTTATCACCAGCCAAGCTCCAGGTGTTCAAGCTGTGTTCAACCTACACTTCTCCAGGCGATGACCAGCCGAGTCACATATGAGAATGCCACAGGGGGCGCCTTTACCATTGTAAAGTTCGAGGAGCAGGTGGCCAGGGCACTGTTCGCTGAGGTGGCAATGACCACCCTGATTACCATGGTGGTGCTGCTGGGAGCTGTCAATCAAAGGAGCCGGACCCCGCTAGTGCCCTTCCTGGTTGGCTGCACTGTCATCATCAACGTCCTGGCAGGGTGAGTCTTCAGTTGGGTTTAGCGGCAAGCTAGCAGCCTGTACGACTGGACCTCTGTAGGTCATGGACTTGGAGCCACAGAGCTGACAATTTTACTTCGGAGAAAGAGCCCCGATCTTGTATCTTGATCATCAAATTACATATCCAGTACAACTCTTGTGTTTAAAGCTATATTGATTATTTAAAACCCCTACGTCATTTGAAGGATTCTCTTGGGCTGCCCTGGTTGTGTGCATTTTATAGAGCATTTCCTGTCGCAGGGGTGGTGTTTCTGGGACGTGTCTGAACCCTGCCAGAGCTCTGGGCCCAGCTATAATGACAAACTACTGGACGTACCACTGGGTGTACTGGGTGGGCCCTCTCTTAGGAGGACTGGTGGCGGCTGCGTTGGTGAGGTAAGGCAGACGTCAGCCTTGAACTGCCACTACGTTAGCCGCCAATTAGTAATGAGTCACCTGCAGAAATTTGTACCTGCACAGCATGTGTTCAACAGCCTGAGGGAAAAATGTTTGAGTAACGGCTCATGTCTCTTTTACAGATTTCTGCTTGGAGACAGCAAAATTCGTCTTATCCTGAAAACCTAACTGAAAACGGCATTATGGAAGTTATAACTGCAGAAACAGAATGCCACTGTTTCATTTCTTCTTTCGTTGTAAGATTTTTTTTTTTCTGATTTTGCTGTGTCCATACTTAACAGAGAGTCGTTCATGTATTTTTTTGGTATTCTTTAGCTATTATTTGCGAAAAAGGAATAGATACAAAGTCAGAAGCAGTCCTACAGCAACTTCACCAAAGCAGAGCACACAACGCCAATGTTTCGGCGGGCTTTCGTAGAGATAATGTGCTTAAAGCACCACCAGGTGGTGCTGTGTCCCAAGGACCCTGGATGATCTGGAGAGATTCTGTAAGGTGGACTGGTCTGAGATGTCCTGCTCTGTACTCTCCAACCTTACAAAATGTTAAAGGAGAGGACATATTTTACTGGCAAAGGGAGGCTGTACAAAGTATTAAAGGCAGGGGTGCTAGTAATTGTGGCACGTGTTTTTGTTGAAAATGAATTATTTCCTGTTGAGGGATTTGTTTTTCTCTGAATACATTCCTTTCAATATATGTTGGATTTTTCTCATTTTTTCAGTGTGAGATTAAGCTACTTCACCAGAGGGTGGATTTTTTTCTAAAGCTTTGTACTAATCTGTACAAGGGAGTGTCAATAATTGTGGAGGGACTGTAACCGAAGAACATCTTAAACCAGCAAGCCGCCAAAGGTGTGCATGTTCGCTTGTCTGACAGCTATACAGCCAAAAGGCTGGAAATCCATAGCTCCTTAGTAGAGCTTCTGTGTCAGCTTCCGACGCGCTTCCTTCTTCCCCGCGAGGTCCTGCAGCCCATCTGGTCGTTTTCTGAAACTGTGGAAGCGCAGCAGTGCCTTTGGTTCCTCCGTCTGGTTCTTAGGGTCAGCTGGGCGGCTGTAGGCGCGCCGGTCGCTGTCTGCGGTGCTGAAACGCTAATTTAGTCAATGTTTTCATTGATAATGACGCAACGGAGAGTTACTGGAGTTACGGGTAAAATAACTGCGGCGATGCTGAATCAGCTTATGACAGGATCTCTCGGTCAAGAAAATAAAATCAGGCAAGCCCTGAACATACGAGACACACTGAAGGCGAGCATCTTTGTAAGATGACCACCTGGCAGGTACTGCAAGGCAATAGGAGGGTTTATGACTCCTGACATTTACCTTTATAATTATTTAATAGACGCCTTCATCCGAAGAGATACATCAGTTTTACAGCCAGGCTGAGCTGCCAATGGGAGCCCGGCACCAAGGGTAGGTTAGCAATGAAGCGACATCTTTCAGGGCCAAAGCATCACCAAGGCCCTGTAGATGATGATGGTGGTGGCAATCAGCGACACTCCTGTCAGTGTCTGGGTGCAGCGATAAAGGGGCACTGAGATCAGATCCAGAGACTTAAAAGCCCTCATTTTCTTAACCCTTAAATAAAGGTTTTTTAAAAAACTACGCTTTGCTAAATGTTTTTTTTTTTTCTGTATTAGCAAGTCGATATTTCAGGCTACATTATGAATTCATACTGAATTGCCTCATTTCTAAAGGAAACATTTATTATTATTATTATTATTATTATTATTATTATTAATCAGCGTGAACATGCGGCTGGTCTGTGAGCTGAGCTACGGACCGCACCACCTACTGCGCCGCAGAGATAAGAGGAGACCCGACGGGGGTTTCAGCTGCAATAACCTTCTCTAAGCCCTGGAATCAGAACTTTGAGTGCAATTCTTTGGCATCGCCCCAGGGAAATAAGATCCGATTGAAAACGACGCTGATGAAAGTCAGGATGATGGTGGCCAGGTACAGCATCCTGCTGCATGTGTGCAGCATCCATCAGTGGACTCTGCTGAAATATCAGCGTCCATGTAAAACTGTGCATGAATATTGAAGATCTCGTCCGGAGGACAACCTAAAACATGCGAGCAATTTGAATCATCTTGAAGTCCCTTAAGAGTTCCTCTTAGCTGTAAGCATCGGTTCAGAACTTAAAGTTGCGCAAAATATTAAAACCGCAGCAAAGCGTCTTAGGTGTCCTTCAGTCTGGTGTGTGTCCAGAAACGACGCATGAAGATGAATGTTCTTGCCTAACTCTACAGCATGCATGAATAAATACACGCGAATGCACCGTGGCTCTCAAATAAACTGATAAACTTGAGCAAACAAAGCTGTGTGTCGCTGGATGTTTTACGCTGAGACCAGATGACGCGTCTTGTGCTCCGTAACCCGAAAGACCACCGCTGATGTCAAGTCGCTTTAAAAATTTGCTTCGGACTCTTTCCTAAGAGCCATTTCAGCTGAACACTCCGTGGTTTAGCAGACGACCCCCTTAGCAAGGCGACCACCCCTGCGATCAGATACTGGGCCCCCGAGTTCTTATCTGGCAGGGCCACAGGCGATGTGTTATCAGTCAGAGCGCTGCCACTTATGATAGAAAAAGGTCGAAACGCCCTTCTTTTCTGTAATTTGAGCGCTGTCCCAAATCAATGAGATGTTTAAATCGACTTTATTTTACTCAAATCACGTTTCCAATGTTGACAGATGTGGCGCAGTCCTGGCACATTCACCAGCAAACCAACTTCAAAGTAAAGAAATTCAAAATCACGCTGGTGAAGATGCTTAATTGTGGCCAGGGGAATTCGATAAAGCAGTCATTAACTAACAAGCAGATGTGGATTTTCTGACGATTCATCAAAGCTTTAATATGATTTCATTTCATCTTCATATTCAAGTTCAGACATTTCTAACACATGTATTATTTTTTTTTTTTTGGTTTGTCACGTATAGGCAATAACCTAAAATATAGGTATGGAATAGATGATTATGTCGTATTTAGTGAAAAGAAAAGACAGAGACATGGATATCGGTGTTACACGACATTGAGATTCCCGGACAAGTTGCGCATTTTCGTTACTTCATTATTTTCAACGACTAACACACTTCTTATTTAATATAATAACTGACCTGTGGTATTATGACCAGTATTTATGCAGTTAAAAGAAAGCCAACCAACCCATTCTTCTATACTGATATGAATGTTATTTTAAATAATTCATCTTTCGAAGCGCCCACCTAATAATTGAAGTTTATTCATGTCGATGAATTTAATACGACAAAATCGTGAAGACAGAAAAAAATGAAAGAATGTTCAAATTTGAAATCCTCGGATTTTGTTTATTTATTTATTTATTTTTGACATTTCACTCTTAATAGATGCAGTCAGTCGAAGTATTTTAGATAAGCGTCGTTTATGATGCTTTATTAATGAACCATTTCTAAATCAAAAGACCGATTACGCAATCTGAGCATCTGGAAAGACCTGAAAATAGAGGTAGGTAAAATTACTGACTCACGGCTTAATTAAGGGAGTATATTATATTATATATGTTATGTTATATATTATAAGCGGCTATTTGGGGTGTTTGAGGCCAGCTCGGGAATGGGAGGGGCCACGGCGACACAGACATAAAAGGATGCCGGCTGTGCCCCATCACCGACATTAACCTCCTAACTGCCATACAACGAGCGACATGAGTCTCTCAGACAAGGACAAGGCTGCTGTCACAGCCTTCTGGGCCAAAGCATCTAGCAAAATTGACGATATCGGCCATGAGGCTCTGTGCAGGTCAGTTAATACAGTTCTGCTTTCTATTGCGATTGATTTCGTTCTGGTTACTCAATATGCGTGTAAATCATTTGTGAGAGTATGTATTACAAATGCATTAAAATCTTCTTCTTCTCTCTGGTTAGGATGCTGGTGGCCTACCCCCAGACTAAGACCTACTTCTCCCACTGGAAGGACTTGACTCCCGGCTCCGCTCCAGTAAGGAAGCATGGCAAGACCATTGCGGCAGGCATTAACGAAGCTGTCAGCAAAATCGACGACCTCGGCCACGGCCTTCTCTCCCTGAGCGAGTTGCATGCCTTCAAGCTGCGTGTCGACCCCGCCAATTTCAAGGCAAGTTCAAATTTAGCGCAAAACGCGAGGCAGCGAATAGAGAAGGCGAGTTCGTGCTCACTGTTTCATTTGTTCTGCTTCTGTTGAGCTCAGACATTTTCTTCTTTTCAATGACTTTTACGCATCTATAGTGTATTTGAACATCATAATGGGTCTCCTCCTTGGAGCCGAATGACAAGCCTTTAGTTTACAAGCCCAAAATGTCTATAAAAGTTTGAAAGACACATTCATATGCATAGATGAAAGTGTATAATTTTGCATGGACATCCGCTATTTATGTTTTTTTTTTTCTTTTCTTCAATAGATTCTGAGCCACAACATCCTGGTAGTCCTGGCCATGCTTTTCCCCGTTGACTTCACCCCTGAGGTCCACGTCGCTATGGACAAGTTCCTGGCCAGGGTGTCTCTGGCGCTGTCTGAGAAGTACCGATAAACACTCCGTGTGAAACTATGAATATACGTCGGAAATAATAAAATATACACTTCAAACGCAAATGTGTCCCCTTATTTCATTGTTGCAATAATCCTAAACTTGAAGTTAAAAAAAATAATAGCATTGCTATTTTCAGAAGCTTGAGTATAAATATTGGCAAAACTTTTCAGTATTTTACTGCAGTCATCTACATCGAACATTCCTAATAATTACAGATAATTTTATTATAACTGTGATTCTGCGGTAGGGAAGCAAATATTTCATGACTACGGTTTTTATCCAAATAAAAAAAAAATGTTTTATATTACCACGGGCTGGATGCCACCAAAAGGAGTGAAGCTTTATTGCCTGTTGCTTGGAGTCTCGTTTTTTAATGTTCATGGAATTTATTTTGAAAACTTTTCATCAATCGACAAAGTGCTTGCCTGATTCAGCCAGACATGAATGAGCTGTGTGTTCATTTCAATGGATGACCTTGTGCCTGAAAAGGTCTTGTGCCTGTATTGTAATCCTGAAAAATACACTGAGACAAAATATGCAGCACACTTGGGGCAAATAACCCACCACACTAAGGCAAAATATACAACACACTTGGGGAAAATAACCCACCACAATGTTGCAGTTTCCTCCTCCCTTCTCCAGGGGGAGCCTCGGCTGGTCTCCACCACGCCTATTTATACCCCTGGCCTACTACTCCACCCCTGCTCTGTCATTGAGCTACTCTTCCCCTGTCCAGGTTCTGCCCTCTGTCTCTCATTCCAGCCTTCCGACTCCGGTGTGCTGCCTTTTGGATGCCCCTGCGTCTGCCTCAGGTCTACCGACCTGAGGTTCTGCCCTGTGGATGCCCTGCTCCCACCCTGCTACTGCCCTGCGACTGCCCAAGTTCCTGTTCTCTGAGTTTGACACCTGACGTGGTGTGTGATCGGCTCAATAAACCCACCATTCCTACCCCAACCAGTGGTGACCTGCCTCTACCTCTCCTCGCTCGGGCCCTACTCCTGACCTGGTCGTGACACATAATGAGGTAAAATATACAGCACACTTGGGGCAACACAAGGACCACATGAGCATATACAGTGGCACATATGTCCTTTAAAACTGAGGAAAGTGCTGCAAACATATATTAATTCTACAGTTTACCAGATATGCAGTCTGAAACTGTGTTGCACTAAGATCTCTTAATCAATCCAATAACCTGTTGGATCTGGTTATATAGCAACACATAACCACTGATATGGGTGCAGAGCTCACTGCTGCTCAGTCTGTAGGAGAAGACTGCGGTAGATCAGCCAGCACTCATTAAGAACTAAATATCCAGCCCTCTATCTATCTTCAGTCCACTTCTCCTTGTGAAGGCTGTGGAAATATAAAGAGATAACCCACCCATGCATTCAGATCCACATCCCAGGTATAAGGCAAGACAGATGGTAGGGTACACGACGTATGGCTGAGATGCCAGTGAGAAGTAAATAGGATTAAAATTAGCTAGAATGGAAATCACATCATTCATTTTCGATCATTTCTGAGTTTACGCGACATGGTTATACATGTGAGCTATTTGACGTTAGTTTCGAAGTCAAAACGGATGCTGCTCATTCCCGAGTGAACAGCGCCATCTGGCGATAGGCACGCTATGGATGTGTTTTGTTTTTTGCAGATCAGACTGTCAAACGTAGATCTGCTGTTCCGGAAAGAAAGAACGGTCAATTTATTAAATTATTCGATACTATTTTTGGAACCTTTTAGGTATCTTCTTTGTGCAGGTGGACTAACTCTTGTGACTAAGGACTTCTGCTACTGCACATTATTTCCCAACCCGTTCCTAGCGGCCTCGTGATCCATCTTGGTTTTTGGTGAAGCTCACCTCTTAGCTTTGATTGAGATATTACTATAGTTATCATTCTATTAATTATTACTTGATGTTTCGTGATGCACTGGCATTCTGCATATATGTTCCTCTAACTTATGTCCTATGCAGTCTGGGATAGGCTCCATACTTACTGTGCTTAACGACGATTGATGAATTATTATCTAAATGCATATAGCATGATTCAAAACACACGATATGTTACTTCAAGCCTTTAAGGAACAAAACACTTCAGTGTTACCCAAAACTACAGCTATAGTAACTGAAAATATATGTGTCTTTTAATAAAACGTAGTATTTCCTCTAGTTTATTCTTATTGTACGTGCAAGAATCCAGATGGAAGGGGAGTAAGACCAGGTGTATCGGAGGCGGCTTCAAATTGTTCTACCATGGCGTGGATGGGAGGAGAAATGGGGTAGGGGTTATCCTGAAGGAACAGTATGCCAAGAGTGTTTTGGAGGTGAAAAGAGTGTCGGACAGAGTGATGAGTATGAAGCTGGAAATTGAAAGTGTGATGATGAATGTTGTTAGTGCATATGCCCCGCAAGTTGGGTGTGAGATAGATGAGAAAGAAAAATTCTCGAGTCAGTTGGATGAAGTGGTGGTGAGTGTTATGGGCGTAGTCTCTCTCACTCTCTCTACTTGTTCATCTCTTGCCCTAGAGGGGGCGCTATGACATCCAGAAGCCTTTCGTGGGAAGTCCTGGGAGGTTATAAAGGTCAGAAAGAGAAGCCTGAAGGAGAGAGATGATTGTGATGATGTTTCTCTGCTGTGCTACTGTGATTCTGTTTCCTTTGTGTTTGATTGTGTTTGTTCCACTGGGATCACAGTGTACATATTGTTTGTATTTTTGTCTATCACTGCTGGAAGGGGGTAAGTGTCACTGTGTTTGTATACCTTATTCATACCTGTTTATTTGTTTTTCTTTTCTTAGTTTTTGTAGGTAAGTGTAGGTGTGTTAGCTGGAGGCAGTTTGGGGTTTTTGTTTGTTATTTTGGCCTGGCTTGCCCCTAGAAATATGGCAGAACCATTTTATATTATACACCTGTGTATGTTACGTATGTAGTAGGTTGGTGGCTTAGCATAATAAATTGTATGACACTTGTGGAAATTGTTAGTTGTGTGGGGTGTTTTTATGGACTCAGTGTTGTTTGTGATGTGTCCTACCCTGGGGGCGTAATAGAGAGTGTACCCAAGGGAGAGAGATTGAGATCCACTCCAATCACCAATGGGCATGTTGGTGAAGGGAACAGAGGGGATGAGGAGGTGATGGGTAAGTATGATGTCAAGGAGAGGAATGCAGAAGGTCAGATGGTAGTGGATTTTGTGAAAACGATGGATATGACTGTGGTAAATATGTACTTTAAGACGGAGGAACACAGGGTTTATGTATAAGAGTGGAGGAAGATGCACACCGGTGGATTATTTCCTATGCAGGAGGGTCAGTTTGAAGGAGATTGGAGACTGTGAAGTGGTGACAGGGGAAAGCGTAGTTAGGCAGCATAGGATGGTGGTCTGTAGGATGACTTCGGAGATCAAGAAGAGGAGAAGAGTGAGGGCAGAGTCAAGGATCACATGGTGGAAGTTGAAAAATGAAGACGGTAAGGTGGAGTTCAGGGGGTAGTTAAGACAGGCACTGGGTGGCAGTGACTTACTAGACATCTGGGCACCTACAGCAGAAGTGGTAAGGGAGACAGCTAGAAAGATGCTTAGTGTGACATCTGGTCAGAGGAAGGAAGGCAAGGAAACCTGGTGGTGGAACGAGGAAGTACCGGAGAGTATACAGAGGAAGAGGTTGGCAAAGAAGAAGTGGGATAGTCAGAGAGATGAAGAAAGTAGACAGGAATACAAAGAGACGAGGCGTAAGGCGAAGAGAGAGGTGGCGAAAGCCAAAGATAAGGCATATGGTGAGTTGTATGAGAGGCTAGACACTAAGAAGGGAGAAAAGGACCTGTACCGATTGGCTCGGCAGAGGAACTCAACTGGGAAAGATGTGCAGTAGGTTAGGGTGATAAAGGATAACGATGAGAACGTACTCACAAGTGAGGAGAGTGTGTTGAAAGGATGGAAAGAGTACTTTGAGGGGCTGATGAATGAAGAGAATGAGAGAGAGAGAAGGCTGGATGATGTAGGGATAGTGAATCAGGAAGTGCAACAGATTAGCAAGGAGGAAGTAAGGACAGCTATGAAGAGGATGAAGAATGGAAAGGCTGTTGGTCCAGATGACATACCTGTAGAAGCATGGAGGTGTTTAGGAGAGATGACAGTGGAGTTTTTAACCAGATTGTTTAACACAATCTTGGAAAGCGAGAGGATGCCTGAGGAGTGGAGAAGTGTACTGGTACCGATTTTTAAGAATAGGGCAGAACTGTAGCAACTACAGAGGGATAAAATTGATTAGCCACAGCATGAAATTATGGGAAAGAATAGTGGAAGCTAGGCTAAGAAGGGAGGTGATGATTAGTGAGCAGCAGTATGGTTTCATGCCAGGAAAGAACACTACAGATGTGATGTTTGCTCTGAGGGTATTGATGGAGAAGTATAGAGAAGGTCAGAAGGAGTTGTATTGTGTCTTTGTGGACTTAGAGAAAGCATATGACAAGGTGCCTATAGAGGAGTTTTGGTACTGTATGAAGAAGTCTGGAGTGGCAGAGAAGTATGTAAGAGTGGTGTAGGATATGTACGAGGGCAGTGTGACAGTGGTGAGGTCTGCGGTAGGCGTGACGGATGCATTCAAGGTGGAGGTGGGATTACATCAAGGATCAGCTCTGAGCCCTTATTTGCAATAGTGATGGACAGGCTGACAGACGAGATCAGACGGGGGCCCCCGTGGATGATGATGTTTGCAGATGACATTGTGATCTGTAGTGAGAGTACGGAGCAGTTTGAGGAGACCCTGGAAAAGTGGAGGTATGCTCTAGAGAGGAGAGGAATGAAGGTCAGCAGGACTAAGACAGAATACATGTGTGTAAATGAGAGGGAGAACAGCGGAATGGTGAGGATGCAGGGAGTAGAGCTGGCGAAGGTGGATGAGTTTAAATATTTTGGGGTCAACAGTTCAGAGCAATGGGAATGTGGAAAAGAGGTGAAGAAGAGAGTGCAGGCAGGGTGGAGTGGGTGGAGAAGAGTGTCAGGAGTGATTTGTAACAG
>JAACJT020001888.1:0-13585 GCA_009936485.2 Gymnarchus niloticus | reverse complement strand
GTGTGTGTGTGTGTGTGTGTGTGTGTGTGTGTGTGTGTGTGTGTGTGTGTGTGTGTGTGTGTGTGTGTGCGTGCGTGACTATGCTCTGTGATTGGTTGGCACACCATCCAGGGTGTCCCCCATCTTGAGACCCTGCCTGAGATAGGCTCCAGGCCCCCCTGTGACCCTGAATAGGATCATGCAGTTTGGAAGATGGATAGATTGTCTAATTTTTGTCAGTTGTGACTACATGCAATAACTAATGATTCCAAATTCATTTAAAATGAATAGAAAAATGCCTCCAAATATGTGTGTTGAACTTTAAGAATGGAAAAAAGGGAAAAAATGTCTTAGTCATGACAGATAGAATTTATAATATTAGTTATTAGTTTAAATTGACCACAACCAGAGGTATTACAAGGACTAGATCAGAAGTTTCTTGGTTCATGGGTCCCTTAGTAATTTTTTCACAGCGCTCCTTAATTACCCAGCAGTTCAGTTTATTAAGTTGTTTTGTCGTAATCAGTTAGCAGCTGTCTGAAAAAACAATATGTTGATTTCATTCTTAAATAACTACAATTCCTTACTAATGGGATGTGTGGGCACTGCACAATGTCTCAAACCTTGGAATCAGATTGAATACCACCACCCCCATTTCGTGTTCCATGCTGATTTTCACGTGTACTTGCCTTTTATCATAGCGACCTCTGAAAACCTGGCTTTGCAAAGATACGACATTGCAAATTGAATTAGTTCACATGGCAGGGGCCTGTAGTTTTGGCACACAAGGCCCACAGTTTGGGAACCGTAAGACCGTAAGAGGATTCAAATCCTCATTATCTGGACAGCACTAAGCTTCAGTGGATATCTTGCTTGCCATCCTTACTCTCTATCAAACTATACTTCACATCCAGATTTCGTTCCAGTCACTCATGTCTTTCTCCTTGAGATATATATCCATCAACTGCTGACAGATAGCATTGACTTCAGGTTCTTTAAAAAAATTCCTTTAGCTTGTTTGCATGTGGCATGAGGCTGGCATGTCTCTCTATTGATGTGTAGCACCATCTAGTGACTAAAAGACGGAATCTCGCTTCAAGATGGTCCAAAACAGTTGTCAAGCCAAACCCATAATGCAAGAAATCATCATTAAAAAGGGATAAACTGTAGATGCAAAATGCCTTACCCAAATAAACCAGAGCTGAAGAAATGAGACCTGATGAGGCTATGATCTGGTAGCAAATCTCCCTTGGTCTGAGATGTGTCCCCTGGGGCTTCCTGGTGGGGCCAAATCAACTGTGAGTAAGTAACACTCAGCCCATGGGACAAGTTATGAGTCTACAGGGAGTGTGGTCAGCTGCATTCTAAACTTGGTACTGGTGACCGAACTTTGGACGAAATGAACTTCAGGAATGCCGTGTTCATGGGCTTCAGGCCACTCGCGTAAGAGATGGCCTTAAATGACACCATATTCCAGGATTATGCAAGGGATCTTTTTTCCCTAGAGATCAGAGACTAATTTGTCATGCTACTCATAATGGAGAAGTGAGAAGTGAGTTTAATGTTTTATTCCATGTGGAAAATCCTCTATGTCTTTGTTGAAATTACACTCTATTAAGTAACACTGCAATGGAGAACAAAACAACAAAATATGTTATATAAATACATCCGTATATAGACTTGCAAAGAAAATGACATTTTAGTTGTGTTTATGTTGGTGTATCACTGTCGAAGCCAGTTTACATATTTCAATACATCCCTTCAAGCCAACTCAACTACAAGTAAACTTTGCTTGGCCAATCAATACCTCATACAATTAATTACCTAACTTAACTAATTACGTGAGCCAATGATGAAATTTAACAAATAAATGGAATGGCTGGGGTGTTTGTGATGAGAGTTATGGGAACCAAAGCTACAGTAAGTTCTGGTCATCCAACGTGATATCAGTAACATTTTGAAGAACAGAATAACATTTTTTTTGTCATATTACTGTTTATTTGTATATATTCTAGTGTTTTTTCTGATCAAACGTACTTACTACCCAGATAAATGCCCTTAAGCATTTTCTATGCCTGCCTAACCCTTTTGCACAGTACTGTGTATATGGCAGGCATTTAGTCACAGAATTAATCACACAAAAGCAACTTAGAAACTTCACTTCACCTAAACTGCACATCTTTGGGCTGTCAAAGGAAACTGGGGGGCTTAGATGAAATTGTGAAAGTAATTTAATTAAAGAAATTTGCTCTGTGGCGTGGTATGTCACTGGGAACATTCAGCTACTTCATTTTGGGCTAGGTGTCTTGGTAGGCAAGTTAGGTGTTATTATTCTAATCTGTACATGATTGGAGTGGCATCTACTAAAAATAAGCATGAAAATAACCAAAGTGATGTGTAATCACTGATGGTTTTAGATGATGAAGGCCATCCCAGGGGGACCTACAAGCATTACCACCCAAACAATGAATACCAGCAAGATGCCCCTTGGTGTGACAGGCTGGTGAGCAATCATCCATCACTGGGGAGGGTGGGTGTTGAATTGAATGTTATGGTGTTCCACTTATGCCCACTGCATGGGTGGATCGGGGAGAGAGAGTGGAGAAGACAGTCTGCGTATAAAGGCTGGGTAAACAAACACCTCTGGTACGTCTTTCTATGTTCAGGCACCTTTGAAGACAAGTGTGGTCCCTAGGGTGTGTTTCCACTGGTGCTGGTGAAACTGAAGAAATGTACTTGTGTCCTGTAATAGCAGAGTGGGAGTCTGGGAGCTGTTGGGGGCCAAAGTGTTTGGGCTCCCCGGGGGTCTCAACAGCCTGTCACTGTTCCTCAGTTGTGCTGCAGGTGTCTTTGTTCAACTCAGGACAGAATTTTTGTGAGTGTACAGCTCGGTAATCCGACCTTTTCCAACACCCTTTCCTACTGCAAATATTTTCCATGAGCCCAATTTCTTAAACAATGGTGCCACCTGCTGTTCTGAATGATTAATATCCCCCAGTGCATGTGGGTGGGTCTGTTCCTGACATTTAGGATGGAACACAAACTGCCTTTCCTTAAGAACACCATGTAATAAACACAGACGTTATGTAATAAATGCCTTTCCCACTCCACCATTTGTTGATATCCTAATTTAAGTAAGACTCTTCTTTTGTTATTTAATTGTCCAAATTCTAAGCATCTGGCGTATCTAACACAATGGTATATAGGTATAGGTATATATATATATATGTATACAGACTTTTTTGGTATATATGTTTATTTAGTATATATTTTATCTGAACATATTCAGGTTGAGCACCTTCCTCTACGCCAGAAAAGTCATTTTCCCTCTTAGGAGGTGAGCCTGCTAATGTTGGAATACAATGACTGTTACCATGAAAACCATACTGCCTGATGATCTGTGCAGGTATTTACAGGATTACTTTGCTGAATGAAAGACTCAGACAGAAGACAGGACATTTCAGAGGAGCGCCATCTAATTGGCCACTAGGAGTTGACATGGACTTGGCAGCACCTGATAATAATCTGCTCCAATGTAATGTGAAGAAGGGGAACTCCAGGCTGGTAATGAATTAAAGTGCTTTAGAGGCCTTGGGGGTTTTTCAGAAAGAAAAACAGACAGACAGAATCACAGGGTAGGGCGGTGTTATTCTCTACAGTAATTATGGCTGTTTTAGCTCTTCCTTTATTATACAGTAATTATGGCTGTGAGTCTCTATGTTCCTCTCATATTAGATTTACATGGTTGTGTAGTAGTGATTTGCTCATGCCCTCATTTCCTTTCCATGATTCCTGGATCATCTCAGTGTGACAACATATCCAGTTCATCCATCCATCTTCCAGTCCCTTATTCAGTACGGAGTTGCAGGGGGGCCTGGAACCTCTCCCAGGCAGCATAGGGCACACAGCTGGGGTACTCTCTGGATGGGATGCCAGGTCACCAACATGCACAGATGCATTATGGGCAATCAACTTAGACTTCCCATTTCAGCTAATTGCGTGCCTTCAGACTGCAAGTGAAAGGCAGAATACTTAGAGGGATTCCCCACAACATGCATACTCCAAACACACACACACACACACACACACACAGAAGCAAGGGCAGGATTCAAACCTCCAGTCTGGTAGCTGTGAGGTAACATTGTTACCCACCCACATTCAGATCAGTTTAACGTGATTCGTCGTTCTGACTTTCCCAGATTGGGTGTCATGGGTGACTTGGCATAGATTTAGCCTCCAGACTAATTCGGCATTAACTTTGCAATTAGTCATGAAACGGTTCATGTTGTGCAGTTAAAGTGTGAAAGAGCCAGAAGGTAGAGAGAGGGGAGGAAAACTCTCCAAAATGTTCACAGTTTCACACAGCTCTGGTGGACAAACCAATGGCTTACAGATTTGTGTCCTGCTCCCCTGGCTGTACTCTTAGCTGCCTGGAGCAATGTCCCAACTCCTCCCTACCTCCCTGTGACTTTGGACTGGATTAGAAGGTGGAAGATGGATGATGGATTGTACTACTTTAACTGTGTGTTGTAAACATCTGAAGGCTGACATCTGCCAACATCCATATTTCCCCTTAAATGCAACTTTGAAATCATGTAGTAAATTAAGTTCATTAGGGACAATACAAAAAACTGGTTCAAAAACAATTTGATAACCCAGATCTTTTTTCATTTTGTGGTAAGTTTGCTATTATCTTATTGGGTACATGGTAACCTTCTGTGGGATCACACCCTATTAATAAGGCTTTCAGAAGCAACACCCTATCCCCTCTTCAGTTTGTGGACATTATATTTCAATTGTTGTATGAATTCCTGTCATTGACTTTCAATAATGCAGATTTTGGAGGGAAAAATGAAATGAACATTACATAAATTTCCCAGATTGTGTTGGCACATTTTGATTGTTCCCCTTCGTTCCTGTTAACCTGCTGGATTTATTGCTATCCATAAGGCAATCCAAAATTCCAGATGGTAGTGTCCCTCAGAGCTGGCAAAGCCACAAAATTTATAGCTTGTGTTCATGAAGAAGGTCATTCCTGAAAAGCGCTCAGACGTTTGTGGTTTTGTGTATACGCACAGCATCATTCTGAAACAAAAGTGCTTGCATCATCATTATCATAAATTTTAAGTCTCCAGAAAGTTTTCTTCAGAAAGTCTTCTGGAGACATCAGGTAGATGTAAGGATGATTGTGGATCCTCTACTGCTCTTCTTTCCTAGGAGCAGTGATGTATTTTTCTGATGTATTAACAGTGGTTAATGAACTGTAACCGTCCTGATCTATTATTAACAGAATTTGTTGCTTTCACTACACAGAAGTCCTCAGACCTTTTTGCTTAATGGATGCTGCAGCACCCTCAGGTTTGCGCTCATTATTGTTCTGGATATGCTTTTCAGTGAAGTATTATTTTACATAGATTAAACACTTGTGCACTGCTCAGCAGGTTAGGAAAAGCAGTGCTGTCATGCTTTTTGACACACTTGCACTAAGCCAGACAGCAAAGCACTTAGTGGCATTTTATCAGTGTCCACAGCTATAGATGTACCTGTAGACTTTTGCACATTATTGCCATAAAGATCTCAGTCATGCTTGAAACCGTTGCCCATAGCATACATATTTTCCAAGATCGGCAAAATGACATGATAGTAATATACATATTGTAGATTCTGTACCCTTCTTTAAACTAATGAATGAAGTTAGGTAGAAATGGTGGAAATTCCTACACTGTGGGCGGAAAATTCAATTCAATTCAATTTTATTTATATAGCGCTTTTAACACGAAGCACGGTCACAAAGATACTGGTCTTTGGCAAAGCCTGCACTGGGGATCTTGAGCATGAAACTCGTGAGCTAATTAAGGATTGTGTCTAACTAGCAAGATACTGATGCAGCCATGGATGGCCCACAACTTCTGAAAACAGAGGCAAATGGACTGGATAACATAGTGAATCTTAGGGAAACTTGCAACATTACAATTTGCTGTTTCCTAACGTGAGGGAGGGATAGACCCAACTGCTGTTAATGGATCCAGGCTGACCAATTACTTGTGGGAAAATTGAATTTAGGGTAACCGAGTGTGACCCTCTGGCCCTTGGACTGCTTTGTACCTGGTGACAATGTCAGATGGATGATCTCCATCCACCATCCATCTCTTTATCGCCAGAAAAGGCCAAATGCTATATTTCTACTTAGCATTTGAATTGATGCGTCTGTCTTATCTGGAAATGACATTCACATCCATTGTGGCAAATGCATTGAGGGCAGCATGTCTTTGTTAATGCAACAAGTGCATTAGTGTTTCTGTAAGCACTTAGTGATTTTGCAATAAATGGGGGGTGGGGTGGAGACTAAACAAATAAATAAGAGAGAAAGCAATGACATTACATTACATTAGTCTTGGATGTTCAACAGGCCCTCGGAGTCCATAAATGTCATTCCTCACAAACAGCAGGTCTTTAAAACATCAAACAACAGTCGTAAAAGAATCCATTTTCCAAAGCTGGTGTAACTAAGATACTCGTATGAAGGAGCATGTTCTGTGAAGAAACACTGATTTGACTTTAAGTTATGCCTGTCACCTTGTGATGCTGTATAAGCAGTTTGAAGATTGATGGATGGATATATAAAATAATTTCATGTGTTGTAGGGAGATGTGCAATTCCCCCTTGGGAGACCCATGCAGAGACGATGTCTTACTGTGTAAATTTCAGAAAAATATCAGCTGGTCAGAGTGCCGGCTGGCTATCATCAGTCTTAAGTCATTAGACACACTATCTGTCTGCTGTTAAATCCATTAGCTTTGCTTCTCTCATTTCAAGCAGGGCTGGGAATTGTAAAAAGCCTGGTATACCTTTAAACAACACAACACTGTCCTTTTTGTCACACAAAGCAGCCCTGTTGGTGATCAAAAGTGAAAAAAGCACTGTCATGTGAAATCAGGCAGGGACCATCCAGAACCAGAGGACTCAATGACCTGACAGCTGCATCAATATAATAACTGAAAGGCATATTGTTTCTATCTTCACTTGTAATGTCAGTAACTCACAACCTCCTTCTATTTCCAAATATCCAATATAATAAATATCCAGGATTTCCAGAATGATGTCAGCGAATAACCCGGCATTTGTGTAAAGACTACACTCTTGTGTGACATTCGACCAAGCGGATGCAGTGGCAGTGGCAGTGGCAGTATCTGAGTAGCCATCTCTCCTGTCATTCTGCCTGCCTTCCTGGTTTGTGACCCCCGTGCCCCGCACCGTCGTCTCCACTCACCGGGGCTTGCTGTGCTCTGAAGGCTGCCCCTCTTCCGAAAGGGGGACTTTGGCTGGGGCTGGCTTTGAAGCGGATACGCAGACATGGTCCTGCCGGTGGATGGATGGAGGGAGGCAGACCTCTATTTGGTCCTCAGTAAGGAGAAGACGGATGGTACTGGTCGGATCGGGTGCCCAGTGCGTTGATGATGCTTGGACTGGTGCGTGTGCTCCTGAGGGGTGGGTACCAGTGAGGAGTGGGAGGCTGCTATGGTAACAAGCCCTTTAATGCTGCAGCCTTGGGCCACTCGACTCCTCCTCCCTCCCACCTCTTGGTTTTGGTGCTGATAAGATGTTTGTGTGTATATGTGTGTTGGGGGTGGGGGCAAGGAAAGCCCGCCCTGTGCTTGCTTTGGCTGGAAAAGGCCCTGGCGCCTGTCGTTGCTCTGGCAACTGCACAGCGGGGTGATGAGAGACTGTGCCTGAGGAGAGCAGCACCCACGTCTGGCAGCAGAGGGGTGGGCAGAGAGTGGGAAGGGTGGGATTGCAGGGGAAAGAAAGGCCTGAAGAAAGAAATATACCCAAGAAGGAGGGTGGGGGGGTGCTGCTCAGGCCAGGGGCTTAGAAATCAACAGAGCAGCCAGGGATAGAGAAGAAAAATCAGGAAACTGAAAAGGAGCAGAGATCTGAAAGGAACTCATCTGAGACCCAGGGGCAAGCAGACCATCTGAACAATTTACCATATGGAAAGCATCCCTGGAGATACTGATCTCTGTACAGTGGTTTGGATCCTTCATGAATACATGTATAGCCAGTAGAAATGAAAAACACTCCAGGATCTTAGTTATCTTCCCAAGTATTGACCCCCGTGCTATTATAGCAGTGAAGATAGAGGCTTTTGTGAGGTGAAGAAACCTCTTTTAATTTTATTGAATAGGGATACATGAAAGTAAAAAACAAAATGGCACATTCAATATTATAATAGATTAAGTTAAGTGAATGTTAACCATAGAAAATCTCAAATTGCCAAAGCTTTAAAGGACGAGTGGAGGGCTGTTTATACCCCTGCACAATAACTGTGCCTAGGGAAATGTGCTTCCTCGCCTGGTTGAGGCTGGTAGTAATTTCTTGAGACCATAAATGATCAATTCTCCCCCAGGCATTGTCTTAATGTCCATTTGATTGCTCTTCTTCTCCTTCTGACTCTCTGACCTCCTCACTGTCGTTCTCTTACACCCTCTTCCGTGTGTGACCTTTGGTATGAGATCATGCCAGTGGCCATGAGTTCCTCATGATAAAACACCCCTTTAGCCCATAGAATATTTTCTCGTGCCCCAGTGACCGTTGCAGGCTGCCCCAGGTCATCACTGCAGGAACCAACACTGAAATTTAATAAAAAATGTCAATATATGCTATGGAAAATAACATAAGGTCACCTGTAATCCACCAGTGGTGAGGATGGGCATGCAGTAACACATCAGATGCAAGGTTAACAGAAGCAGGCGCTATAGGGAGTGAGAAAAGAGGTAAAAAGAGAGAGAGTGAGAGACAAGAAGAAAAAGAAGGACAGAAAAAAGAAATGAATGAAAGATTCAGTTCCACCTCTTACTTAATGAATACAGGAGGTCACGGTAATAGCCATATAGAAATTTATAGACAATCCTAAACGTCTGAAGGATTACACACAGTAACAGTAAAAACACAATTGGAAAGAGGCATGTTCTTTGATGTATGTTTTTTTTTGTTGTTCCAGTGCTATTGGACACACTAAAAATTTAAACTAACCCAACACAAAATACAAGATTTTTTTTTTTTCACCGTATTAACAAGCACCCATAACAATTGTGAAAGGTGTCCCTCTTGAGGCAAAAAGTAAAATGACTCTCCCAAGAGATACTACACCATCAGCTCATCGTCTATCCCCTTATCCTGGTCAGAACTGTGGAGGGGTCTGGAGCCCATCCCAGGCAGCACTGGGCACAAGGCTGGGGTACACCCTGGATGGGATGCCATTCCATCACATGGCACTAACATGCCTAGCTGCATATTTTTGAATTGTGGGAGGAAACTTAGAAAGAGGTGAGGTGGAATCACACTAAAAGATTAGGGTGGGAATCAAACCTGTGATTCTGGAGGTGTGAAGCCACCATGACACCCACTGATTGTTTTATCATTGTTTACTTAACTCAGAGACCTCCATAAAACCTATTCATACAACTGGATACATTTTTACATTTTGTTTCAAAAACTCAAATACCTTGACCTTGTTAGATCCTTGAAGGTCTGAATTGCAAACTTAAACAGCCATCCCCATCTGTTTACTTGATAACCTTTTTTCCTGGACAAGGATATGGGGGGCAGGGTTCCCAGGTAGCATAGAACACAAGGCTGGTGTACACCCTGTAAGGGATGTAACAATTACTTAAACCTATAAAACGTAGTAAAAAAAGAAAACAAGATAAATAATGTTCAAAAGTCATCATCTGCTGTCTGTTGCTCCTCCATCTTCCTCCACGGATGCCTTGTTGCTCTGTGAGAGCACATCTTATACTATTGCTAATCTGGTTCAGGTGAAGTGAGTAAACAGGCTCGTCACCTGGCGTCACCCCTTGCCGGTACGCTGGGACATCCACACCCCTACCTTTCATTCTTACACACACACACACACACACACACACACACACACACACACATTCAGCTGTGTGCCTCTTACAGTCTGCAGGTCACCTGAATGGCTTGACAGTGGGATGATAACCAGAGAATCTAGTGGAAAGAACATGCAGACTCCACTGGAACAGAACTGAGGCAAAAATGTACCCAAAATCCTGGATGTGTATTTAGTTTTTGGGTGGATAACTGCTTACTGGTCTTGCTGCAGGTGATTTGTCTATTTACCGAACGCTAAGTAAAAATGCACTAGTACTAGCAGGCTGCCCTGTGGTGCTCAGTACAGCAGATGCAGGTGAAATTATGGTATTGACATTCTCTCAGCGTATCACACAGGGAATGTAGGCTGTACTGCAGTTTATAGGGTAAGTGCTGTGTTATGTGCCTTGTGGCATGTTTACCACCATTTTACTTCATCCCCTTCTCAGAGGAATAAAGAGCTCTTAGAGGAGCCGAAATTCACTGAAGAGATGTCTATAATGACATTATATGAGAGAACCTTACCAAGTAAGAGCGTGTGAAGGTTTGCACTTTTGTGGAACAGATGGAGAACATAGACAAGGTTCAGAACAAGCAGTCAAGTAACCCTGTAGGTGTATCTTTAAGTGACGTCATAGTGTGCAAGGAGGGGTGTGTGAGACATCACATGTATGAAGTGCACACATACACCAGTGTCAGATGATGTGAGATGGCATGGTGCCTTAATTCTTTGCATCCCTCTTTATCCTAGTGGGAACAAAAGAACAGGGTGACGTGAGCCTTTTATTAGAGCATTCAAGACATCACCCAGTGTTTTTATGGGATAACATTTAGAAAGCCACTTATAGTCTTACAAATGGGCCTAAACCGAGAAGTGCATCTGTCCAGGGTCCGCACATCCATTCATGCATCTTACAGACCTGATATCTAATGCAGGGTCATGGGGTGTCTGGAGCCTGGAAGCACAGGGTGAACGTACAGCAGGGGAACACCCTGGGTGGGATGGGAGTCCATTGCCAGACATGACCTTGCATAGCTTTAATAAAACTTTATAGTAGACACTTTTCCTCAAGATATCATGACTCACAAGAGCTGCATAGTTAATTTAAGTAATTGAAGTATCTTCCTCAGTAGCTATTATAGCTAAATGGTTCCTCTCCTGGGCTTCACTTTTGGAGAAGCGTTTCTCACCTTCTTTGTTGCTGACTTAAGATCTAAAGTAGCCATCTGAGCTGTCTTGATAATTTTCAAGCGCTGTTAGGAGAAAAGGGTTTCAAATTTCAAGTGGAAGGCCTCCGAAGTCCTCAGGTGATCCATGAACGTTCTCTGTCTTTCTCTTACGTGGTATCCCTGCACCATGTTACCATCTGGCATCATAATCTGAGGCCTGTTGAGGTTGATCTCTGACCATCTCCTAATCTTGTCAGCAGATCAACAGCACTGGGCCTTTCCCATGATGCAGTGGGCGAGGCAGGGGAAAGCCTCGAGAGATCGTAATGAGATTGGGACTGATGAATAGAAAGACGGCCCAATTAACTTGCTATATTCCTCCTGGAAGCACTTAGAGATCCGAATCCCTTGCAACCTGCCACAGGCAATTAGACCATCTGCCCAAAATGAGTAACATGGATTTACTTACCTGTTTCATTTTATTTTGTTGGGAATACCATGCAACATTTTAAGGACAAGTAGCATCTAGGCTGAGATTGGGGAAGGCCAGCAGGACAGCTGAAGACCTCCTGTTTCTCCATCTCTGTAATGTGAGGAATGAACCCTGTCAGCAAAAAACAGACTTGTGACACAATGAACTTTGCCCCCCCCCCCCCCTCCCTCCCAGTTTACAGCAAGTGACACAATACTAATGTGATATTACCGAATCTAAAAAACTATCCCTCTGGATTAAGGGAGCCGTTAGTGGAAATGTAATAAGCATGTTTAAGGAGGCTATGCAGGAGCACTACCACTATGTGACACAGGTTCCCTGGCTTGTGTATCAGACTGGGATTATGCAGAAACTGGTGAATGACTGGGGACCAGTCGGAGGCCTGGATTCATTTCCTCATCCATAGTGATGAGTGGTTGAATTCTGTTTACCTACAAACGTCCTTGTTGACTTCTGCAACGAGCGCCTAAAACACTACCATAATTTAAACAGCTGCTGCCATTTAAAGCTGTTTTATTGGTTGTGGGTATAACATTTAATATGCTTACTGGGGCACATATTTACATAAAGTGTTTGGAGTATTCGTGATTTATGTTGAATACAGTTTCACATATTCATAGATGCATTTTTTATTAATCGTGCATATTCAACCTTTGCAATGCAGTTTTAGGTACAAATTTAGTCAAAATTCAGGGTAATTCTTATAAACAAGGCTCTTGGCTACTAGGTTATCTGAGATTGAACAACAAAAACAATACAAATTTTCCATCTTTGGACAAAATGTACAGATCAACAAGAAGGCAAAAAATAAAAGCTATTACATTTAAAAGCAAAATAGACGCCAGCTTTGCTTCTTTAGTCTCCCAATAATTAACATCCACCAAAAAAAGAGCAACTTACCAGTTAACAGCATGATATAGATGCCATCGACAAAACAGTGAGGTAAAAAAACCACAGAACATTTAATTTAAATAGCCCTGTATATTTTGTGACTGTTAATAGTGTTTAATATATAGTCAGGCAAATACAGCTAATGCATTCAGCTGTTAAGGAGCCAACTTGCTAGGCCAAATGCCTAATGAGGCTGAGTGACATGTACAAGCTAGCACTGAGCAAGAGCTACACAACACCTTACACAAGGTAAAACCTTAACAGAGGAACACCACGACTATGGTCCTTGAACACTGAAGACACCATCTGCTCTATACATTTGGTGTGTTTACTTGGGCTTTAGATGTTTAATGAAATGAACCACTCTAGTTTGGTGGTTTAGGAATATGTGCTCGTGTATGGAAGGTCATACTGCACACTTAAATGCATTAACTGACAGTATGTATATTACCATTGGATCTTGAGCAATGCTGTGAACCTCCCGCAATGAATATGTGGACAGGATCTAAGTGCAGAGTAGGCCTCTTTAATTGTGCTCAAAACAGGCACGGTCAAAACCGGGACAGATAAGATTTCCAAAGCCAAAGGGATATCCAAAGACGTAGTCATGGTCACAGGCAAAAGTGGCCAAAATCCAGAGCTAGGCAATCAGCAAAAGAAAGAAATCCAAAATCGAGAGGCAAAAACAACTGTGAAGAACTAGCAGAGATCATGCACAGGCAGACTTTCACAGTGATAACAGAACACTTAGTAAGGATTAGAAAGCTCAATACCTCACACTGAAGTGTGGGAGCTGGGGGCAACAGAAAGGAAACCAAGTTATTGAATAACTGAATGCAGCTGTTAGTACTCTGGGGATGAGGACCGAAGGTATGTTGGGCAAGGCTGGTTAAAATGGTTTGCCTGGTTTTGCTGTCCTGTCTGGCTAGGTTTGGGCTTGGGCCAGACAGCTCCGCTATGCCAGGAGGTCTGGATGACCCCATGATGTTCTTCACTTGTATGTTTTACTGGTCCATGGCCCTGACTAAAAGTATCTTAACTGTAGAAAAATGATGGATTCTCAGGCCCTCTCATTGGCAAGTGTTGTTGTTGTTTAGTCACGCAGTCGTGTCCGACTCTTCACGACTCCATGGACCACAGCACGCCAGGCCACCCTGT
>JAACJT020001887.1:0-13589 GCA_009936485.2 Gymnarchus niloticus | reverse complement strand
TGATCGATGGCTGATCAATAGCAAGGCCCGGAGGATGACTCAAGAACTTTGTTGTTCAGCATCTATGGTCCTACCAATGGATCTCAAAATATCCACCACAGCCTCTAAGAAGTCTATATCTCCTTTTCCCTGTTCTCTCATGATGGCTTGTGTGGGCAGTGATTACCTGTGTTTACATGGATTTAAATGGTGTCTCCTCGATTTTGAGGCTGTTTAAAATCAGTAGTTGTCTCCAGGATTGGTTTTATTAAGCTACCCGGAGGAGCATCGCCCATGTTTTCAGGGTTGAGATGTCACTCTGTGTATTACCTGGCTGCAGGAAAGTGTCATTTATAGCCCGGCTCTAAATAATAATGACGTGTGTGTCCTTATTTCGCTGGTTTGTCGGCCTGACTTCCTGTTTCTGTGGTTTTGTAGAAATGCTATATGCACCTGAACTGATGTCAGTTTGAAGAAGGCAGCTGGGTAGGATAGTAGATACTGTGCCTGTAATTCCTTATATATCCTCCAGGTGGCAGGAGTGAGATACATCAGTTTCTGGAAAGTTATGTCTTTTGATCATTACAAGGACAGACAGGTACCGTCGCTGCCACCTTGACGTGGGCATTGGCAATCTCTCTGTCAGGCTACAGCTGGTGGGTCTGTATTGATCAGACGGTTTCCTTTTGCTAGATTTTGTCTGAAAACCACAGAACATCAGCATAAGGAGCCCTTGTAGCATAACTTTTAACATAAAGCAGCTCCAATATGTACTGTCATTTGAGTAATAAAAGTGTGTCCTCCACACAGCATCAGTGATAGTCCCGGTCTCAACACCTACAGTCATATGTGGAGGAGACATGTGCCTGTCAAAACTACAAGGTGGAGTCTTGGGTCTTGTCTGGGACAAGGTCCCTCCTTCACCTGGCAAGACCCATTCAGGCAGGTCAGAGGCCACCATGGCGGCGAGTGCAATGACCTGACAGTGGATTACTATTCCTGAAGAGTGAGCTCTCGCTGCCTCTTTTTCGGTAACTCCCCATTAGCCTCTATTAAGGCTTCCCCGTTTAAAGCTGATTAGAGCGGCTGCTGCCGCTCCTGTCAAAGGACCTAAGTGGACCCTAATGGTCCAGTGGGCTGTAGGCAATGGGGGATAAGAGGAAGCTGCTTGAGTGTGGAGCCCCATCCCTAAGGAGACGCGCGTCCAACAGCCGTGTTTATGGGATGCACATTGCAGGAAAACGCTAACCTGCTAATGTTGATTTTCTCTCTTTACTTTTAATATCAAAAAACCCAAAAGTGAGTATAGAAGAAATGAAGCATCATCCTTGCTGTTTCCTTCTCTAAATTTTCTTGTTAAAAATGCTCGTTCTTTATTTTAATTTTGTTAATGGAAGCCTAAAAGAGAAACACTGGATTTCCCTAAACGGTTTGCTCAGCCAAGAGCTTTCTGCAATGTAAGAGCTTTATAACAGCAGCGTGTAAACAACTCAGAGGGCGCGGCATGCATTACGCATTTACGGCCAAGCTGACGTCACAGGAGGGACTGACACCCTCCTGTTTATGGCAGCCATGCCATGTGCAAAGTCCTTGCATTCTCACGAGTATCTTGTCCTCTGAAGTCCGCTTGTCCATCTTTTCCCTGTGTCTGCTGCCTTTGTGAGTGCTGTGCATTCTTTGCATGTACTGCTGCCCCGAATGTTGTCTCCCATCCAAAACATCCGTGTGTCTGTTTACAGAACATGTCAGTGTGGGTCCTTTGTATGTGCTGAGTGGTGACACAAAAAATGATTCTCCTTCTGGTTCTGTTTGTACAATAAAATATCTCAAATCTAGCTTGCAGAAGATCTCAATCATTTTGCTTGAAATTTGGGTAATTTTTGGAGTTTCCTGTTTGCTACATACAGATGGTAAATGACAGGTTGGTATATGGAGGGTTTTGTATCATTGATCTCATTGGTGTGTTTCTCAGTCTGCCCGGTAACAGTGTTTGGTCTAAGGAGCAGAACAAAGCAGCACTGAGGGGAGTGTGTTTGTTTCCCTGGATTTCTGACACACTGCACAGTTTTCTGGGGTTTGTCTATTTTGGATAAACTCTTAAAGACCCCTGCTGTGAGCTCTTTGATTGCTGGATGTCTGACCTAACTGTGGCCAGTCTGACGTGTCTCGACTGTCTGTGGGTGAGCTTCCCTGTCATTCAGCTCTGTTTTCTGTGAATGTGGTTTGTTCCTCTTGTGTCTGAGTCTGTGCCCTGTCCTTTCAGGCTTCCGAACTTAGCTGGACAAAAGAATTTCAGACCTGTTACCATGATTAATCAAATACCATATTTGTTGGCTTATGTTTTCTCTTTTTTTAATACTTGGTTTCAGTACAAAAGCAACTTGCGACCTCAGTAATACTAAATTTTGCTCAAAAATCCTCCAAGGTATGATTGTCTACACAGTATATTCATATGTTAGAAAGGTTCTGTTAGTAATCACTTTTTGTTCTAGTTTAGTTCTATGAAGTAAGCATAAATAGAGAATATTATAATTGAATGACACTCAGGAGGAGGGGAATGTTTTCTAAATTGGAAGAAAATGAAATTCAGCAACAGCAAACAAAAGAGCGATGATAAAATTCATTAATCGCCTCCAGGTTTGAGTGTTGCTATTTAGATTAATTTTTATTTTTCCTCCGAATTAGCAGAGAACAGGCAGAACTAATCTTGTTTTTTATGAAGGAACAGAACAACGATGCCTTGACTCACACCGTGGTAATGGCTTAGCCACGCCTGATGCCTGGAGAATTTGCCTATCGCTGAAGGACTTGGTTAAATTGGGCTCCTGCTTTATCCAGGAAGGAATTCCCACACCTCTGGGTACCCAGATAACCTGATGCCTGGGATGGTGGTGAAGGCTCATTATGGGCTGTTGTTAGCATGGTTCCTTCCATGATGCTCTCCACCGGTAGTCTTCCTGAGTGCTTCATCCTCATCTCTGCTATGGGAACCACCAGAGCGGCAGAACCCAGGTGCATTTCCAGGTGCAGCAGGCCTATTGGGAACAGTGCTTTGGCTCTGTAGCGCCACCTATTGATAACGACCACATAATCAGGTAGGTGGGTGGTTTTCATTCCAGGGGGGAGCAGCGTGAATGCTGGCCTGCAGCAAGCCAGACTCGCTGCCCCCTGCTGGACAGTAGTGTGCTGTGCCTGGGGCACACAGTTGCAGCCAGAGCAGTAGGTGGAGCTTGTGTACACCTGACTGTTGCTTGGGATTGCACGGCAATTGTCCCAGCTGCTAATTCTCTAACTTTAACTATGGGCAGACTTCTTCGGAATCCAAAAAGTATCCCAACCCAAAAATGAGCACATACATCTCTAGTACACATTAATGTGTTCAAACACATCCTTCAGCAGTCTCTCAGTGATTCTTCCTAGACCATTATAATAAGTGTGGGTGGTAGAGTAGGTTTCTTGTATATATTTTACTTTTTACATATGCTTGGCTGAGTCACTTAAGCAACTGGAATCAGACTGAGTTGAACCGAGAGAGGGAGAAAGTATATTGCTGAACCTGCTGAATTACTGGCACAGCATGGGTGCAGACTGTCTGAGAACGAAAATACAGTAGCCAATAGGAAGCTCATTTTAAATGACCAAACTGGCCAGAGTGACATTTTTCCTCTCAGGTGGAAACGCCCATTTCAGCACCTCTGCTGTAAGCTTGGCTTCCTGGTATTATCTTCGAGTGAAGCATGGTCCTGTATGATGCCTCTCAGTCTGGAGCAGGAAGTGTTTATCTTGCAGATGCAATGTTGTTGTTTTCAGTCTCGTGAGTCCATTCCCCCTGCGGCAATGTGAGCTGTGCCTACAACCTGTGACGTGTCAGAGCTCCCTTTGGGTCTCCGTTAGCCCCCCCCACCCCTTCAGACCTGTGATTTAAACTTCTCAGGATCCTCACTTCTGCACTTTTAAAGGAGCCTTATTTATTATATCTATCCTCCTTTTTTTGCATTGCTGGATGCTGATGATTCTACATTGTGCTCAAAGTCCTGCTTCATATCTCTCCATTGCATCCCAGCCTTTCGCACTCCGTTTTTCTTTCATGCTCATTCCCCTGCTCCCCCTTCTATTGCTCTCTCTCTCCATCTTCCACTTTCCCACTACTGCTCTCTCTCTCGCTCACTCGCGTGTTCTCTCTGTATATAAAATCGCTGCTTCCTCGGAGGGCTTTGTAGCTGCACGCAGGCAGCGGTACAGACACATACAAACCACCTCAGTCTCTTTCTCCTCTCTGTTTTACACACACACTCACTCACACACACACACACACATACACACATATACACACACTGTCTCACACACACACACACACACACACACACACACACAGTCACACACACACACACAGATGCGAGGGTCCGCCTGCTTACTCCACTCCATGACATCCACCCTTCTCGGGCGGCTGGGAATTGTCAGGAGGAATACTGCAGCGAAAATCCCAGCTGCTCCTGCTTTGCCCTTCTTCTTCTCTTTTTCCCCACTCTGTCGCTTCTTCCTCCTCGAGACGACACTGCCATGAACCCACCTCCTCCACGTTGCTAAGGGAAGTGGAGCTGACAGGAGTGGACGAGACATTGATTTCTCACTGAGGTAAAGAACGTTTCGCGGCCAGGTGGGTAACGAGTGAAGATTACTGAATTAGAGACCCGGGCTTTTCAGGGCTGTTGGGGGGCCGGGGTGGGGTCAGCGTCACTCGCTGGGCTGCGTGCGTGGAGCTGATTGATCTGTTTCGGCGGGATGTGCTGGTCTGGGACCTGCCTCAAGTTCAGGGCACTATGAGCCTCTAGATCTGGATGCTGGGAAATTGTATGGAGAAGAGCAGTGACTTTTACTGCGTCTCTGGGCATTCTGATTTCAATCCTGATGTGTATATATATAGTAGTGGATATGTATTTTCTGCACCCATACATTATTTGTGTTTAAGTGGGCAGGGTGTTGCACAAAGTAGGTTATTCTGAGACAGGTCAGTAGTGATGAGCTGTGAATTTGTGCAGGACAGGTTGTCATGCATCAGGTCATTTCCCCCAGTCCATATGGGCAACAGATGTGTCACCAGTAGTGTTGGATGTCACTTTAGATGGGTAAGGTGACGCCAGAGCCAGCAACGAACCAATTCTCCTCTGAACGGTTCTCGAGGACCTTTTCCTGTGACTCCCCCCCCCGTCAGGTCAGGGTACAGGGGGAGTGGTTATAAGAAGATTGTCATACTGACCATCTTATGGGCTGGGGTACCTGTCATTTGCTCACTCTCCTGGTTTGTTGCATTCTTCAGCTGTGTCTTTGGGAATTTTCAGTTTCAGCTCAGCGAAAATAAAAAAAAAAAACAACGGGGGGGGGGGGGGGACACAAGGGCATGACTCTGTGCTGCCGGTCTTTGCTGCTGTGTTTACAGTCTGGTTCTTGTTCTCATTCGTTCGGTTAGTTTGCTTATGACTTATGATAGCCAAATGCTACTGCACATCTGTGCAACAATTCAACAGGGTGTGCCTTTTAATGCAGTAGCTAAACTGCTACCTTGTCGTTTTTTAACAAAACACTGCAGTTACTCTCCTTTTTAGCTTATATTAATGTAACATTATACTCACTGTTTACTGCCTATTGTGTTGCTCTTATATGTATTTTATTATTCTCTGCATATCTTCTGTCAGTGGGTTAAAACACAAGTGAGAATTTCTCCGTGCTTGGTAAATAATGATACAACTTTCCAAACCTTTGAATTCCCAGGTTACCGTGGGGGTCTGTCTGCATGCTTTTCTAGCTTGTTCCTGCCAAACGGGTGCTCATCTCTATGGCTGTCTTCACTGCCAGAGTTTCAAACTATGGCACTTTTTAAGAGCTTCATTCAGGTCGTGTCCGACAGCTGCCCTGTGAAGTGTGTGACCGACGGCGATCTATACACAGCCGGTAGCGGGAATGCTCTGCTGAATAAGGCTTTTGGAGTGCTTTAACTGATGCCCCCTGTGCCAGAATGGAGGGATAGATTAGAAAAGATCAGAAGGATAATGGGGGGGATGTATGGAGACAGACGGTGTGGTGGGGGGCGGAGACTGAGCCGACCGGCAAGTCGGAGTGCCTGTGACCTCAGGAGCCTGGTCTCAGGGCAAACGTTCTTGCAATGCTTTCGTGCTGTTCCGTGGGTTGCTCCCACTGCATCATAGAGACCAGGCTGAGACCCCTTTTAAAATTCCAGCTGGTTACCCACCTCCCACTGACATGGCATGGAACTAGGTGACATGTATTGAGAGGAGAGAGAAACATTGAGAAAATAAAAATTAATTAGCATTGTATTTAAAAAAAAATGTAAAAAATTGAATGTCCTACTGTGTGGCAAAATGTGACTAATTAAATCAAATTGTTGCCATTAAGAGCTGTGTTCTAGGTGTCTTGGGCCACTCACTGCAATGAGTAGGCGAGTCATCGCTGTCAAGGTGGGTGACAGCCCATCACAGTGACGTGTGTCCCCATAACTTTGTCCAGCATCTCTTAGTGAACCAGAGAGTGTCAGAAGCGTAGCCATGTCGGATTGATCGCATTAATCACAGCCGACCTTGCTGTGACCAAACTCGTTGATGTTGGTTCCTTTTACCTGGGTCTGCTGATGCATGCCCTGCTTTGAAACACACGTATAAATAAGCATGTATATTTAGATGTTGGTGGAATGTAAGGCCATGTGGGTCTACCGGTCTGTCAGTTACACCCCAGCTGTGTGACATTAACGCCACAGGGGCGCCTGTCGCATACTGGCCAGGAGGTGAGGCAGGGTCTGTTGGGGATTCACTGTAATTGCTTTTTTGGCAATAGACCAAATCAGGACTTTGCTTATGGGTGGGCAATTGGTGGTTCCTCACCAAGTTATCCTTTATGGTTGGGGCATCACGGGGCCTGGAAAACCCCCTTTTCTGGGTACTGTAAGAGGTACTTTCTCCCGATGAGTGGGCCAGTTGCATTTTCCTTGAGTTTTTCACACAGGAGCTGTGGTTCCGTATCCAGGCCGCTTTCTGTCCCATCCAACAAGCAAAACGAGACCCGTCACGGGTCTGTGAGCAGTGGATATGGCTATAAACTAGTCCACCGTGGCTCCTGTTTGTGCATCCAGGGATATATCAACCCCCTTTCTGCACTGAGAGTGCCGTTACTGAAGCGCCCGGTTAACGTGTTTAATTTCTCTACACTCTGGGCTCATCTCTTCTTTGCAGTGTGATTCTGTGAGAGTTCTAGATTCTATTTGCACTTTGCCTCTGGCAAAACTTCTTTGAAAAATGTAAAGCAGAAGCGTAAAGCGCTACAATTCCAAGTTTAAATAAATCCAAATAAATCCTTTTTAGTCAGCTTAAGTATGAAATAAACTCTTGGCTCTCTCTGCAGGCAGGTAGGCTGATCTGGTACGAGGTTCAACAGCGACCCAGCACTGTGGGAGTTAAGTCTGCAGCATCGTGAGAGCTGCTTTTTAGAGCCAATCTCAGAAGGGCCCTGTCTGTCTCGGCCGAGACAGGCGTTAGACTGGGCCTGGGCATCCTGTCAGCACGCTCTGCTGAGTCGAGTCCACTCTAAGCTTCCAGGCTGACATATTCCCTAGAGTGTTTTTGTTGGTACGTTTTCTCCTCACATCGGCCCATGACGCCACCCGGGCCTCTACTTATTGGACCTGTAATGGGTGTCGGCAGACAAGGGAATGACTAGGGCTGACAGACATGGTCTGGACAGGTCATCTGATACAGCTGGGCGTCACCTCAGGGCGACTCGGCCGGCTGGGAACTTCTTTGTGAGACCATTGTGTGTTGCATGACTAGTTAAACAACCCCCGTTTGTATGCTTTGCTGTCAGTGACGGCATCTTCCCCTCCATTTGGTTAATAATTACAGGACAGATTATGGATGGTAAACTGATCCCTGGCTGCTAAAAGAATCTCATTCATGTGTTTTGTTTGTGTGGCCTTATCCGAGACTCTACAGTGATGTATGTTTACGCACCCCACTCAGATGTACACTTTGGGTCTGAACATGGTGCCAAGTCATCATTTTGTCTAGGACTATATTATATTGTTGGTGGAGAACTTCTTGGGTAATTTAATGGAGGCACAGACCTCGGCTCACCCCTTACCAGTATGTTTTTCCAGCCTAGGAGACCGCAAGCATGGCACAGGGGTCCCGGGACCACGGGGGCGTTGGGACGGCCAACCCAGAAGAGGACTCTCCCAACATGATCGTCTACAGGAAGGTGAGCTTGCGCTGCTCAGTGCTGTCCTCCAGCATCCTGCTGTGAAGTTGACTTTCCTGGTGGTTCCCCTGATGCGGAAAATAGACCACTTGGTCTGTGGCAAACCCTGGTGCTGCTCAGCTGAGCACAAACCCCATAGAGAAACAACGGCCAACACAGTCGTTCAGATGGTCTTTTTGCGCTCACAGCTTTTGTATAATAGAAGCGGACTTTGTGAATCTCCAGTTACGTGTCCGTCAGTGTGGGCTGACTGGGGTGGGGGTCGTACTTTTATGTTGTGACAAATCGCATCTCGCTTTGATTTCCATGTGGACTCAAGAAACGAGAACATGCACGGTGGGTTGAAGAGGTTGCCATGATGGAAGCGACCCTTCACCGGTGCCCGCCGCTAAGCCTGCGTTCACATGAGAAGCCAGCTTTGATGTTTCCAGCTCACCTGCCGTCCCGCCCACTCGACACTCTCACTACAGTGGAGAGGGGATTAGGAATCTGTGTGCTTCAAATGGCTGAGAAAACATGTTAATTCCACCTGTGCAAGTTAACTAATTTACATATCTGGCAGCTGTTAATTAACATTTAATCACTAGTCTACATTTGGGGCTGTTAATCAATCGAAGGACAGGGTAATTTTCACACCAGTCATCAAACTCTAGGGGTGTTACCTGTACCAGGTTGTCATGATGCAAGCTTGAAAGTTGAAATCCATGCTGGGACAGCCGTGGCTGCAGAAATGTGATAACGGAGCACAGTAATAGAACATGATGAAGGGCTGTTTCATTTCTGGGCACTGATGATATCAGCACACCTGCTCCAGTGGCACTAGGTCACCAAGATTGTCGGGGGGGGCCGGGATGTCCCTCAGACGACCTCTCAGGGTGCTGTCCATTCTCGGTGTTCTTCCGTGATTTTTGCCTAAAATCAGAGCACAACTGCAGTTCAAACACACACACACACGCGCACACCTTAACTGCGTTTGTGGAGACTTCCTGTTGACTGCCGTTCTAAGCTTATGATTTAACCCAAAATCAGAAGCACTTTTTTGGTGTTTGTCCTGTGGGGACCTCCCCACGTCATCTTTTTGTCAAGTCTTGCTTGACAACACACATATACATATCCCGCATCACTTTCAATTTACATTTAAAAAATGTGCACAATTTTTACACAGTCTTTACGCTCATCTCTAACTCTGAAAAGGTCACAGGGAGCAGTGTGCAGGGGACCCTGTGACGAGGCATCCAAAACCTTACACTCTCACCCCACTCCCCAAACGAACGGGTGGGGAGGGGGCAAAACCTCCACTCTGCTTATCGGCCAGAGCCCAGTGGACAGGCTGTCGGTGGCGTCGCTCACACAGAGGCCGGATCAAAACCGTACGGCGGAAATAGGATTCCGAGTCGGCATGCTCTCCGGCACGAGAGCCATAAATATTAAACACCCTCTGATCTTCGTTGTCTGTATTTCTTCTCTCTTCCTATTCCTGGTGAAGAAATGTGATTTAAGGGCAATTACCTTCACAGGCTCCCGTCTCACTGATGTCTGTGTGAAGAAAAAGTCTTTATGAAAGTATCCTCCAATCCTCCGTTCGCGTGAAACTCTCAGTGGAGCCATTTCTTTTCACCTTGTTTTCTTAAAGGGGTCTGCCAGGTATGGCATTTCAGATTTGAGGTTTTAATCTGAGCTTCACCATTCTCACACCAGCTATACGTCTCTGAGCAGGACGGCATTGGAAAACCTTGCCATGAAGCATTTCAGTTCCGGTGGGCAGGTGGTCTCTGTGAGTGTATGTCTCTCCATAGTCGAGCCACGTTCGGGTGGATGTTTTGGTGTCATCTTCAACTCTCGCTGGGTTTCCGCAGCCTCGCTCGGCCTTGTGTTCAGATAGTTGTGACTTTTCCACCAGGCGATCGTAACTGGGAGTCACATCTGATTGTTAGTGATTTCTCAGTGTTGATAAGCACCATAACAAAGACCTGTAAATGAATAATGGGTTGATCCCAAATGCCCAAATATTTAGACCTTAAAAGACAGTCATGTGGAATCAGGGTGATGTTTGACCAGCCCACATATGAGCTCGACCAGTTTCTTTTTCATCAATGACATGGAGCTGTGATATCCTCAGGTCCCTTGTGACAAGCAGCTCATGTGCCCCCCCACCTCACTTCCATTCCTACTTTAGCCTTTGTCAGCCAAGGTAATCAAACCCTGCGCTGTACAAATCCGAGACGAAATATTCCCATTACAGCAGTAATTGCGCTGACCTGCTGAGAGTAGCTCATCTTTTATGCTTGGGTGGAGCCTTAACTACCATGGCAACCTGCTTGACATCTAATTGGACATACTACGGAGGTGGGTGGGTTGCTAGGGTCTCCACAAACCCTGACACCTCTTGGGGTGCAATAGAAGAGGTTAAGAGCCATCATGCATCCCCTGCTAAAGATTCCCAGTGGACTAGTGCGAGGTGGTAGACGGCAGGTAGCCATGAGAGCTGAGGTCAGCCTCCATGGTGATGCGCTCCTGGTGGACGAAGGGTGGGCATCATGCTGGTAACAGGTGTCTCATAGCTGGTCACAGATGGTCAGCAGTATGTTTGTCGTCCAGAAGTCATGTTGAACGCAGCTTTCAAATTAAATTGAGTCACTCAATCGTAACATCATTTAACACGAGTGAGCAAATGAGTGAAAATTTTAACAGCAGAACAGTGCTGAAATAGCTGGGAAGTTCAATACAGAAAAGATCATAAATAGAAATGATACAGCTGTACAGAGATGCGCTTGAAAACATAATACAGCTTTACATATTATACACAAGAATACACACTGCACAGAAGATGACTGTCTGTATACGATGCTTTTGGACATTTCTGTGCAAACTCAAGCTGTTGGTTTTGTCATGGCATTCCTCTGCAGTCAATCAGACTAAGAAATGTATGGCCTAAGTTAGCAGGAAAGGCCACCAACCTGACTGAGGTTACATTCACTGGGAAGAGCGTGAAGGAGTTCCAGCAGACAGGCATTCAGAGACTGAGCCTCCTCGCTAAAGGTGGCCTTGGGCTCCTCGCCACCCTCTGATCCTTGGCCCCCGAGGTGTTATCTTTTTCATGAGCTGAGATAGAAGCAGAATAATATGCCCTTGTGGCCCATTCTCTGGTCCCCCAGAAGCGATGACCACATGCGATCTAGAACCTCAGGGACCCTCGTTTCTCATTCAGTCCTGTTCCCCAATCCGGGAATGCCCAAAAACGACACCCCCCGTTTAATCCAGAAATGTTATCCAGAGGTGTGGATGAAACAGAAAGTGGAGGAGCTGTGCAGACTGGTCTCCAGAACAGAAGACTGTTAGGCCAAGAAATAGCCTGGAGACCCTGAAGGGACAAGCTCATGAGCCATTAATCAGCCCTGGGAACAAATAGAAGTGCTGAGCGCACGTGTGTGTGTACCCATTCATATGTGTACCTCTGTGTGTACTGTATATATTTGAATATCAATGTATAGTTTTCTGTGTGTCTGCATGTACATGTGCTTGCTGACACAGAAATTATTATTTTTTTGCTATGTCCTGTAATATCCTTACATGCAAAGCAGTTGCTGTGAGACAAGCTGTGAGCTTTTAGGCGATTTGCTTCCAGGGCACTCAGGCAGTAAACTGCTGTGATTGAGTGATGACCTGAATGGCCTGCAAATATGGCAGAAATCGGAGCTCGGGTTCGAAAGGAAGGGGGGCTGATATCCAGTCAGCGAGATTGGCCCTAAACATCGGTAGAATGTGACGTCCAACCGGTCCTGCCATGCCTGTCTCACATTTGCTTACAACATGGGGTCATGCTGTAGAAGCGTGAAGGGACGCAGCGGAAGTTTGTCCTGGAAGTTGTACCTGCGGATACCCTGCGAAGTTTTTATTCGTACTGCTACAGATCCCACTTTATTTGCTTGTTTTACAGGGCAGGATTACATATAGATAGTTTTAGGAGGGGTGTAATATGCCTGTAATGACATCCACACACACAACGAAGTAGCCGGTCTGGTTTTACTGTCATATTTTAGTAATACTTTGAAAGGGAATCTGTAAAAGAATGCAACTATCTCGGTAGTTCTGTCTAACTACCTACTGATGTCTTTCAGACACACCTTGGACCTGAACAGTATTGTCCATATCTAGTTTGGTCTTTATCTTGGATACTCCAAACAAAGGATTAAAGAGGACTTTTTACAATCCTGCTTGCGACCTTGGTTTAGTTGTACTAATCCAATGTTTTTTTTTTTTTGGGTTTCATGCTAATCTTTTACCGTTTGGAATACCTTTTTCCTTAATATATTTTTTATTCTGACCGTATAGCTTGTTCTGGTGCAAACGCTGTCAGATCCCAAGTTAATGTACTTATGATAACAACCAAAAAAAGATCTCATCACCACGGCATTTGCACCCGTATCATAGTGTATGACTGTGTTGAGTTTTCATCACCACTTTTCTGTTTTGGCAAAGTAAAGAAAGATTCCATCCTAACTTGACAGCGGGTCTGAGATAGGATGTACTCATCTGCATGATGAAAGAGCAGCAGGTGTATAACTGGAATTGCTAAGGCTCGCGTTTTCCTCTTCCTGTTAAATCTTTCCGTGGCCGTACAGAGGCGTGGAGATTCTTGTTACTGAGGGCTGTTCATGGCGTTCGCTTTTCCAACATTTTTCAGGGCTGTTAAAAGGAATGCAGAAGGGGGAGACAGGGAGAAGTGGTGGGTGACGCCAACGGTTCTATTCAGAGGCCCCGAGGGTTTTTCTCCTTTCTTATGGCTTCCTCTTTCAACGGAATGATTCACATTAAGCACCTTGCTCATAGGTACAGCAGCAGGAACCGCACTGCAGCTTGAGCCCTTCCAGACTGTGGCCTTAACCTCTATGCTACCTGCTGGCTGCATGATGCAGGTGATAGAAACCTGTTGAACACGACAGCTGGCGCAAATTGCGGGAAGGTGGGCGGCATAGCCGGAAGGCTGCCTTGTTGAAGGAGCCTGCTGGTGTCCTTGAAGACGCTACCGTCACCTTCCGCCGCGTTATTAAACACTCCCACGGGTGGTTTTGGCTTAGCGACCCCTTGATGAGGCATGAAAATCTCCCGAGTCGGGTAGCTTCCTAGAGCCGATGGGAACTCCTGATACTCAGAACGAGGCTAGCTGTTTAGCTCTTCCACTATTTGTGCTTAAGTTCGAAAGCTGTTCCACGCTCTCTGATTTAGTATTGTGTGTTGCTGAATTATACTCTCTCTTCCCCCCCGCCCCCCCCCCCCCCCCTCCCCGCCCCCTCCTCTCTTTTTTCTTTTCCTTCCTTTTTTTTTTTGTTTCTTTTTTTTTTTTTTTT
>JAACJT020001886.1:0-13589 GCA_009936485.2 Gymnarchus niloticus | reverse complement strand
CTACACGGCTTAGCTCATAGTTTCACTGAACTATGCAAGCCCCTTCGCCACAACAAGGCAGTGATCCATTGAAGGGGACCTAAATATTATCAAAGCTCAAACAATTCCTGACTAATAATTCCTGACTTTTATCATTACATGGTGCATATAGTACATATATCCTCTGAATGCCGGTCTTTCATCTGTGTGTTTCTGAGAAAGGTATAAGAACTGCTCAAACATGCTGTATGTTTTTATTTATATTTTTCAAAAATCGGATCTTCACGAACAGACCTACACTCTTGAGTTGCTTTTTTCAACTACCCAAGTAATGATGGTTTGTTTGTCATTGCACTTGGCATTTTAAATAATTTAAATATTAATATACAGTTATTTGTCTTTCATATAGTATAGTGCCATACAAACCTACAGTGTTTATAAGAAACAACCTGGCTAGGGCAGAAAACAGAACCATGTAGCATGGGGATGGAAGAAGGAACAAGGGTTTAATATGGTGAAAAACAGGGTTAGTAGGAAGACCTGGGCAAATACAAGAAGAAAAAAACAAACAGATTTGGCTTGAATTGGAATTAATAAAGCGTCATGCCTGTCCCGAGCCAGTCCAGGCTCATGTGGTCTCGTGGTCTCGCTCCTTCTCCCTGGAACACTGACTGGCTACAATAATCAACTCAAGCTGGGTTCCTGGAAGACATTATCATGGACCGGGGACCTGAGTTCAGATCCCTCCTGGGAGTGTCAGTGAATCTGGCATCAGGATGTCACCCTCAGTCTAATGGTCAGACCAAATGCTTAAACTAGGAAATCAGATGATTCCTGCAGCAATATTGCATGGCTGACCAGCTTGACTGGAGCAAATTCCTGGCCTGTGCAGACTATGTACAGAATTTCTTGTGTCAGATGTTCTTGAAATTGACCCAGTTCTAGTGTGTAAGTTACCAACTACCCGTTTTTCTGGGGAAAGTGGACGCGTATGAAGTCCTGTCAGTAGACAACTTGTTTTAGGGAAGATTACGGGTGTGGAAAAAGGCCCATGTACGGTTGGGATGTGCTGTGAGCATACAGAACCATTTTGCTGATCGCCATTGCTATCGTACGTCCATTTTCCATCCAGGTCAAAGGGTCTGGCTCTCCACTCGGGACATCAAGGTCCAACTGATCTGCAGGAATCTTGGGCCCCACTATATAAGCCCATTCAAGGTACTCTGCTGTATTAATCTGGTCACCTACTGCCTACAGTTGCCTGCCCACTTCAAAATACCCTATACCTTTTATGTGTCCCTGCTGAAGCTAGAGTTTTAGAACTCTCTGGTCACCGGCTGATCTGGCCTTCCCTCCTCATCGCTGGATGGTGGGGGGAGCCCGCTTATGCAGTGTGGAGCTTGTTGAACTCCAGACACCATGGAGGGGTCCAGCAGTATCTTGTCAACTGGGAGGGCTACCAGCCAGTGACATCCTGGATCCGTCCTTGGGGGAGGACTTAAACCATTTCTATCCAGACCTCCCAGGTCCTTGTCCTCATGGTCGTCTCCAGCACTGGTGGCCTCGGGCGTCGGAAGCCACCCAAGCAGAGAGGGATACTGTCATATCTGTCTCAAGCCAGTCCAACCTCACGTGGTCTTGCTCCTCCTCCCTGGAAAACTGATTGGCTGCAATAATCAGCTCAAGTAGTATAGATAAGTCTGACACTTTCCTGTTTGCTCACAAAGTATTGCGTGCTTGCAGCATAGTGAGTGATTACCGACTTCTGTTTTCTGATAACAACTGTATACGACCCTGGCTGGTTTTCTTCTTCGAATTTTGTCTTTTGGTAATGTGCTTTGGATTAATTTGCAGATCGGATTGCTTCTGTGGCTCTTGACCATTCTGCTTATTCCTGAACCCTGCCTCCCGGATAACAATTTGATGCCGACCTCTGCTTGTTTTTCACTTCGATTCTGAGCGTCCAGCAAAAGCTCTGTTCTCTGCAAATGGATCTTCACCTCCTCTTCCATATAAACAGTATAATATTGATGGCACAAGCAGAAGGGTTAGAACCAACGTTTGAGTATGATTATTGTGTATCACAAAAAAAACATCCAAATATGACTATTATAAAGAGCATGTGTATAAGGGACAGGTGAAATAAATCCTCTCTGTCACCTTAATCTGTATCTCGCATTAAGATACGTTTCACCAAAATATCATTCTGCAAAAAACATGCAAATCACCTACAAGTCTTTCTCACAGAAATGCCCCTTAGTTTACAACTCTGATTCACAAACCTTGGACAATGTGATAGAAAATGTTCTTTAGTGTGTGTGTGAGGAGAGGTTACCCCCATGAATTGCTGAAGCATGTAATTAAACATCAAAGATGGTTTGCCATTGGTCCTCCAAGCGGCATCAGTTTACCAAGCGGTAAGTGTTGCATAGGGATTCTGATGTGCGGCCATGAATACCTTTGAGTGTGCCATAGAGAAAAACACCATGTCCCTGAATGCTGTCTGTTGAAACATGTTGTTCTTGTGTCCAGGTACATTCATTTATTTAAAAGGAGAGTCTGTGTAATGATTCAGAACATGGTACGATCGAATCACAGAATCAGCCAGTATAATCAGGGTCAAAACAGGCAAGGTCAAAACCAGAACCAGTAGGATTTCCAAAAGCCAGGGGAGAATAGAAAACAGTCATTGTCACAGGCAGAAGATCCATACAAAGGCAGCAATAGACACAGCAAACAGGAAGAGAAGTCCAACCATCAGGGCCATACACAGGCAAACTACAAGATTCAGAAACACTCAGCAATGGCACAAACAACCCAATACCTCACAAGGAGGCAACTAAACAGCAGGGCTTATATAGAGGATTAACAAGGCACGGCTGGGAGCTACTTGATGATAATTAACAAAGCACAGTTGGTTAGTATTCAGGGGGTGATCAACAAGAGTAAGTTGGGCGTGGTAGGTCCAATGTAGGCTGGCGTGGTGTGGGCGTGACAGTCTGAGTAGCCCCAAATTGTCATCAGAAATACCAAAAGCATGTTTTAATTTCTATCATTAAAATCCCACCAATTCTCATCATTCCAAACATAGATTGCTTAGTGCTGTACATTCACAAAAATAGTGTGGCTCTGTGCATTATGGACTTTCATGTGGAACAAATCAGAAACCAGATTGCCAAGTTCTGACTTTCTGCAGTCAGTCCTAGTTGGCTAGTATTTCTTGGACGTCTCCTTACACGGGCAACAAGGTAGCTGGATCATAGGCAGAGCCACCAGCCCTCAGTGGGGATTCCCTTGCCACGTGAAATGTCATGGGTAAACTGTGCTGAAGTCTAGAGGAAGCAAGACAGCGTGGGAATCTCTCTGAATGGAATGGTAAATGAAGCAGTGTGGAGTGGAGCTGCAGTTTATTATGGGGTGGGATAGAGACAGAGAAAGGCAAAAGCAAATATGAAAATAAAGAAGCCTTTTCAGTAGAAGAGAAGACAAACAAAAAGTACAAGCTAATGCTGGGAATTCAGGTACTGGAATCTGAAACATATCCATGGTTATAGACAGAAACAGACCACAACAAGGGACAGGTGGAAACCTGAGTCACCTGACCCTCCCTCCTCCCAGTGTAATAAAAATACTAGAACAAAAAAGGGCATAGTCACCTTGGACCATGGTGACTTCATTAAGGTTTAAAATGCCAGTCCACAGATAAATACCCAGCCTGCCATTCTCATGAATTTGCATCTAGAGCAAACAGAAAATTGTAACTGATATTTATGCAGAAGTTTTTTTTTTTTTTTTTTTTTTTCCTGCAGGGATGGCCAACAAATCCTCACAACACAGGGATTGGGGGAAGGAATGGGGAGTTATTAAAATTCTTAGGATTAACAAACAGGTACCAAAGGCAAATATTTTTGCCTTTAACAAAAGGATGAAAGTTACTACAAAATATGAACACGTGAACAGAAGTACTCACTGTTCACCTGAAATGTCTTTCCCTACCTCTCTCCAGCCAGAAATTATGAAAGACCGCTTTCTACTATGTGTGACTAATACCTGACTATAGATGAGTTTAGGGCTTGTCCCCTGACTTCTCCATACCTCGTGTAATAGATCATTATAGAGTCCCCATTCCTTAAAACAGCTGCTTTCTCTCATGGAGGAGTGTGCATATGATTTAAATAGTGAGCATACACTATTTGATTTGTGTTTCTAGTCTTTAGAAGTGGAAAAGAAAGTTAAAATTCTTACAGTTTAATGATTTATCTTCACACCTTGTTTCAAAATCTAAACAGACCCACAAAAAAGAGCGGAACACTCCATGTGTACTTTTATCTCATCTGTAGAGAGCTGAAGATTAAAATTTGACCAGTTTAGATGGCATCTGAAATGATGATTTTACACAGATAATGCATGGGATGCCCTTGGATAAATATTGCTTAAAAAGGAAAAAAAAAAATGAGTCTAGCAGTTACATAAATTTAAACATCATGAGGAGTAAGAAAACTCTATTTGCTATCTTGGATCCATCCATTTTGCACAACTGTTTACCCAGTCAACAGACACATGAGACACTATATTGATGTGTGTATTTGGACAGCCACAAGAATGTGTCCTGGATTTCCAGACATTAAAGAAGTTTTCAGTTTTACTGGAAGAAGATTTACGCACTTAATAGGTGCTATCATTTTAACAAAAAGATATGGGGAAAAGAAGTGTGGTCATTGAATGTGTATTGGTGAAAATGTGCATTCCGTTCTTTCAAGAGTGGTTGAGTGTCATCGAGTGTGTAGTGTATCATATAGAAGTACAAAGGGGAATACTAAATGGTCAAAATTTCACAGCACCTTAAATTCTTCAACTATAAAATACATACGGATTCTGATCATCATATTCCGGCATTTACTGGAGTAGCGACGAGAAAAATCATATGGCGAAGCAGTGACAAAAAATTGTGTCAATGTTGTGTCCTCATTCTGGAACTTTCTATCTGTGATTTGCTACTGGTTGTTATATGTACAAATTAATTACAAGCTCGACCATATCCGTGGGCGTGTGAGCACCACACCACCCAGTAAATCAGTGCTCATGCCGTTAATAGATGTCTGTAACTTTACCTTGCCTCCGTATGCCGCTTGTCTAAAATGAATAGGCCAGCTGCAGGATCTGTGTTAACATATTATTTGAATGAGAATCCAGGACACTTCATCACCCAAGTGTGTACTAAACGTAGCTTTTTACCAACGTTGTTCTCATGATTAACTTATATGGTTCCTCTGTGAATCAGTAGATACTGTATTGTTCCCCATTTGATAGTTGTGAACCAAGAAACATGGCCTGTGCAATGCTTCACACTCCTGTAAATATCAGGATTCTGTTCCCCTGATTTCTCTAAAGAAGAACGTTGTGTCCTCTGGGATTAGTGGTTACAAGGAAATGCAGGCAGAGGCCTTTAGCTGTAGTGCTCATAGTTTGCATGGTTCAGGAAAAAAACAAAGCGCAGTTATGTTTCTATTTTTCTAGTCCACAGACTCCTGTATAGAAAAGAAAGTCAGTTTAGACTCTCCCCCCTATCTGGCACATTTTTCTCTGTCTTTTTATGTAAGGTTTCACATTTATTTTACCCTGCAGTATGAGCAAGATTTTGCTGGTCTCATTGCAGGATCTAAAACTGATGTTAGTCAGAGGAGATTAAAATAGCATTTAATCTATTATACTGGTCCTAACAGGCTAGTTTATGCTAGGGAAATGAATGAAAATATCTCTGGCTTAATCTCTCTAGTTATACTGTTTTTTATGGGCCATGGATGGTTGCTATAGCTAGATCTCCAAACAGCAAAACAATGAAGGGTAGCCTATTTTGTCAACTGTGATGTTTTCTGTAGCTTAAGATCATTTGAGTGCAGGGATATGGCTAAAAATAAACAGAACAACACAATAGCTATTATGTTTTATCAGAGCTGCTCTGTACAGAACACCAATGTGCATTTCAGAGTATCTTAGCACATATGCATAGTTAATATGTGTACAACTCTACCCTACTATACTGGTCCTAACAACAGCTGCTTGTTATTTTAAAAAAATTATTGCTAATTTTTCAGTCATTGCAGCATAATGTCACACCTGGACCTGACCAGCCATGCCCACATTACCACCACTCATCCTTCCCTGAGTATTAGCAGATCTGCTAGATACCTCTTCTTTCTAAATACCTGCATTTCCCCTTGTTCCATGCAAAGTATTGAGTCTTCACCTCTTATTGAGTCTTAGTCATTCTGTACCTGGTTTCCTGTGTTCTGTGACCCTGGCTTGTGGATTCTGGATTTTGTGCTTTGGATTAAATATCGGATTTGTTTGCCTGGTATTGTGGATCTCCTGTATACTGACCTCTGTCAGACCCTGAATACTGATTGCTTCCTCACATGAAAGGCTGCAAATTCAATAGCAAAGGGAGCATAAATAAATATCCTCCATTTCATCCATAAATATCCTGGACATGATTATTTCCAGTAGCATTTGCATTTGTTATATGCATTTCACAGAGTTCACGCGATGTGAGTCTAATGCCAAATCCTGATGTAGTCCCACAAGTATGCATTCCACTCTGTATTTTATGTTTTGCGCCATGGAATCTAATATTAAAATGAGTAAATGAAGGGTTGAAGAGACTGAAACTAAAACTTAAATCTTTCCAGGTGTAGTATTTTCTGCCAGGACACTCAAGCAAATTTTCACTTTCTCATGCTGGAGAATGGAATAGGATGTACATGAAATCCTTCTCAATACAGCACACTGTATTCTTTGAAATCTTTTATTTTGAAGGACATTCACCCTGCATTGAATTCAGTTATGCAACTAGAAAGTGACGCGTTGCATGATAAAATAGCATCTGACGTGTTAATATACTCACCTGAACCTTGCAATGTTGTAAAACAGCCACATTTAATTTCCTCGTTGTTTACTTACTGGTCATGCGATCCTCCTTAAATAATCATGAGGACGTATTTCCTGTCAGTAAACATTTAAAAGTTAAATAAAGGAAACAAGGCAAAGAAAAAAACAGCGAGTTGGTAAAAATTTCCTGAAATGTTCAAAGCCAAAGCCAAAAGGCAAATTACTGGGCAACACAGCATATGTATCTGCATGAGGCCACTGGTAGCACAGTATGTAAGTTTGGAGGAGTGGATCTCTAAAGGAACACATCACAGCTGGTATCTGCCCAGGATATTCCTACAGTGAAATTGCTACAGAATTGCAGATTTGATTCAATCAACCAATCAATCAATCAATCAATCAATCAATCAATCAATCAATCAATCAATCAGTTTCTGTAAATGAATATCTGGAGGCACACTGGTTAGCAATGTACCCTCACACCTTCAGATTTGAGGGTTCAGTTTCAGATTTGTGTGTATGGAATTTTCATGTTCTTTAAGTGTTTGCGTGAGTTTCATCTTGGTTTCCATATTCATTCTAAAGACATACAGTCACCATTTCAATTTAAATGAGCAAATACAGTACTTAAGAGCCAACAGGTTGGTCTAGGCTCAGCAAAGTTATGCAGCAATAAAACAAAATCAGCTGAGTACCTGAATCTGCTGAATGACCAGGTTATCCCATCAATGGATTTTTTCTTCCCTGACAGCACGGGCATATTCCAGGACAAAAATGCGAACATTCTTCGGGCTCAAACTGTAAAACAGCGGTTCAGGGAGTATGAAGAATCATTTTCACACATGAACTGGCCATCACAGAGTCCTGACCTTAACCTCATTGAATGTCTTTGGGATGTGGTAGAGAAGACTTCATGGAGTGGTTTGACTGTCCTGTTGTCAATACAAGATTCGATGAAAAATTAACGCAATTATAGGATTAAAAAAATGTTGAGACATTGCATAAGCTCGTCCAAACAATGCCACGACGAATGCTCCTTAATCAAGGCAAAGATGGTCAAATGAACGACTGAAGTGTGCAACTTTTATTTTGGCCAGGTAGAAATGTTTGTAGTGTGTGATTGTCTTGTAATGAACTCGCATCCTGCTCAGGGTTTCCCTTGCCATGTTTCCTGTGTTTTCTGGGATAGTGTCCAGCATCACTGTGATTCTGTACTGGACAAATGAGAAATGTGGGCGGATGAATAAATACCTTATATATTTGTCTCGAATTACGTTATTTCGCAGTTGCTTAAAAATATTTGTCAAAACAGTAGCCACATTCTTAAAACAGTCCACACAGGCTGTGAAACATTTAAACGCATTGCAAAACTCTGCATTCTAGTTGCATAAATTTACTCTATTACAAACATTAATACATAAGAAGCACACACTGGATAGCCACAGGTAAAACACTAACCATCATTCTCACTGAGGCATAACACAGACAGTGCAGTCAGTTGTACAGTGCACTCATACTGGATATTTATTCAACTATAAAACACTGATTACAACTAACGTCATTAGTTGTAGGGACCAACAGAATGAAGTGCAATAATAAAAACATGCATTCACGGTAAGCCATATTTATCTGGTTCTCATAAAAAGAACTCAAATAAAAATTTCTCATATACAGTAATAAGGAAGCCAAAGGCAGTAAATATTTTGATAAACGCAATACAACTACTGCTTTATACTTTATTACTCGACCACAGCAGAGTGACACACTACCTGTATGTAGAGATACCACCTCTCCTAACTCAGTTATTGTTTCTATCAAAGAGTGTTCCGTAGATTTGTTTCATATTGACGTGGTGATATTTCATCATTCAATTCATTTTTTGATATACCAGTAGCATGTCTATCGTAGAATATGTTACAGTTTGTGATTACAGCTATTGGTATTTTACATAAAAGTCTGTTAGCACCCTCTGAGCAACTGAAGCCTCTTGTTCAGCAGTAAACACCTTGGCTTGTTAACCTGCCTTAGGTCTTCTTTCAGTTCCCAACCTTTACCTGGTCTCCCATGTCCAGGCATGACCTGAAAAAGGATGCCTGGAGCTGGGTCAAAGCTTATCTGCAATGTCAGCAGAATAAAATACATTGCCTCACCAAAGCCCTGATAGCATCAATTTTGTGGTGTTGGAGGGGCGTTTCAATCATGTGGACTTGGTAGGGCCCCTATCACATTCCTGAGGATTCATACACCTTCTGACTATGGTGGACAGGACCATCCACTGGCCTGAGGCCATCCCAACTGTCTTCCACAATGGCCCAGACGTTCATTGTTTTGTGGATCACCCATTTTGTTGTTCCTTCAGACATCTTGTCAGACTATGGCTCCCGGGTCACCTTGGAACTATGGAGTGTTGTTGCCAGTGGCCTTGACATAACGTTTCACCATACCTCAGCCTACCACCCATAAGCTAACAGTTTAGCCAAACGTTTCGATCAATCATTGAAAGCTGCCTTCTGTGCCAGCCTCAGTGATGGTAGTTGGGTTGACAAGCTCCCTTGGGTCATACTGGGTCTCAGGACGGCCCCAAAGGAAGACCTAAAATCCTCACTGGCTGAGTTGGTGTATGGTCCCCTGCGAGTACCAAGGAATTTCCTGCCTTGGGTCACGTGCCCCTGTTCCGCCAGCAAACAGTGGGCCAATCTCTTGGACAACACCATAAGGTTCAATCCAGTGCCTACACTGCAACATGGGCTGCCACGTTCTCATGTTCTACATGGGCTATGCAAGGCTGAGTATGTCCTTGTGCATCACAACACCCACCAGGGCCCTCTGCAACCTCCTTACCATTCCTCATACTTGAGGTTGGAGAAAAATATCTTATGCTTGATATCAGGGTTAAATCTGACTGCATCTCTGCAGACTGCTTAAAACCAGCCCACCTAGATTTTGATGTACCGTTGGGAGCGGCGCCGGCAACACAATGGGCCTTTTCTCCAGAAGCTTGATGTTCTCTCCCGGTCCTCCAGCTACAGCCCAGGGTGCAGAGGCCATTTTGGCCTGATTTTATGGCCCCCACATTGCATGTACTTGTCTGTTCTTTGAATTCAATGGCTGTTTGTGGGGTCTAGTGAGAAATCAAGTTCTCTCTAGACTGCCCCTTTAATGAGATTGTTGTGCAAGTGAAGTTTTTTGCTTGCGACCTGTTTGAGTTGCAATGAGGTTAAATGATGAGTGTTTTCTTGTTTTTTAATAAAGTTCCTGTCTCCAGGGTTTTTGTTTACAGCATACAACTCTATTCTGAAAACCCTAATACTGTCACCTCTATTGACCATTGTTTTCTGAGTTCAGTGCTTTCCATGTATGACCATTGTTTATTGACTTTGACACCATTTTCCTCTTTGTTTTTGGATTTGGTTGCCAATCAGATTGTTTGCCCAGGGCAAGCAGTGGTGACGGACGACAAAGACGAGTGGAGATGAACAGCTGGTGGAACCGGGGCTCCCCTGGTAGTGATAAGATGGACATGCTACAGTACCTCCGACCCATCAATGCCAGCTGCCAGACAGGCATGGTCGGTCTATGGGCCTGGAGAAACTTCTCAATGAGCGAAGGGTCTAGGATGTTACGAGCTGGTATCCATGAGCAATCCTCCTCACTGTAGCCCTCCCAGTTGACAAGGTACTGGAAACCTTGCCCACATGGGCAGCTGTCCACAATGCGGTTGACAGTGTTGACCCCATCGACCAGGTGAGGAGGTGGAGGAGCAGGATCTGGCGGTTTGAGGGGTCCAGTGACAACCAGATGGAGATGGGACACATGGAAGGTAACCCATCTCTGGAGCATCGAGGAGAGCGCCAGATAATAGTTGACTGGATTCACCTGATGAGTGATGCGGAAGGGACCCAGGTAGCATGCGGACAGCTTCAATTAGCCCGGACATACTGGGAGGTCCCTGGTGGATAGCCAAACCCAGTCCCCATGTGGAACAATCTGGTCATTTGCCGGTGACGATTAGCCTGCTGGACATAGTGCCATTTGACCTGTTGGATGGAAGCTCGAGCCCTTAGCCAGGCCTGACGGCACCTATGTACAGAGACCCGAACCGATGGAGTATCGACGGCTGGCTCCTCTGTAGTGAATAGGGGAGGAGTGTACCCATACATACACTCAAAGGTGACACCCTGGTGGTGGAAATTTGGTGTGTTGTGGGCTAGTTCAGCTCAGAGCAGCACTGGAGGAATGGCTCCACCTGTTGATTGGCTTTCTCTGCCTGTGGCTTGGTCTGGGGATGGAAGCCTGAGGAGATGCTGACAGAGATCTGTAACAGGGCACAAAAGGCTTGCCAGAACCAGGAGATAAACTGGGGACCCTTGTTGGACACTATGGCCAGGGAGAACCTATCTACTTCATGTAATGGTAATGCCTTGCAATGGTGCAGTCTTAAAGTCTTTCCAGTGGTGGATTTGCCACAGCAGGGGCAAATGTATAGGCACTGCTTCTGTTTTTTTGACGCTAGTGTAATCACTAGCTGTCCTGCTAGAGTGGACATAGCTTGTAATGTCAATGAGGTGCTTTCACCTGACCCAGTCTGACGATAGGATGCAGAACGACTAATTTTTTCCTGTATTTGATATTCTGACTGTATTTATTTTTTTTCCTTTGATACAGTATTGTTTTTTTGGGGAGATGCTAAAGAATGGGATGTGTAACACAAAAATACGTTTACATCTATTGAATAGAAGTGAAAATTATTTTGTTTATTCTCATTATGATCCTTCTACACCGCCAGGCCAAAAAAAGTCACACACTTCAGTTTTTCATTTGACCATCTTTACCTTTGATTAAGGAGCATTCGTCGTGGTATTGTTTGGACCAGCTTATGCAATGTCTCAACATTTTTTTCATTCTATAATTGCATTAATTTTTCATTGAATCTTGTATTGATAACAGGAGAGTCGAACCACTCCATAAAGTCTTCTCTACCACATCCCAAAGACATTCAATGGAGTTAAGGTCAGGAGTCTGTGGTGACCAGTTCATGTGTGAAAATGATTCTTCATACTCCTTGAACCACTGTTCCACAATTTGAGCCCAAAGAATCTTAGCATTTTTGTCCTGGAATACACCATGCTGTCAGGGAAAAAAAATCCATTGATGGGATTACCTGGTCATTCAGCAGATTCAGGTACTCAGCTGATTTCACTTTATTGCTGAGTCTAGACCAGACCATTGGCTCTTAAGAAGTGTATTTGCATATGTAAATTGAAACAGCGACTTTTTTTTGGCCACGCAGTGTACATTCACAGTTTACATGAACACTTTCCCATTTATCAATTCATGAACATCTTTGCTTCTACAACAGTGTTTTCAATTGCTTTATTGTCAAAAAGACAGAAATAGTGTCTATGTATTTAATGCATGTGTATGTATTTTGATAAGAGCTTTATTTTGAGAAAACAACATGGTTCTGAGTCGATTTGGTTTTGACAGACATGCATTTCTGAGAATGGTTTTCACATTTTTAGATTTGTGTTTTATGTTTTGAAAACAGGTGTTGCGATAACAGAAAATATGTTTTAGCAGTTGAAAAAAATGTAAACAAACTGGGAAAACAAATTAACCAAACTGAACATACACTCAACCCAGACAAAAGGGGAACTTAGACTTGAAGTAATATAAGAAACAGGTGAGACACGTGAGGGCAATCAGGGAATAAACAATTGGACAAACTTAAGAAAACAAGGGAACATGGGTACACCTAAAACCCCCGTCCGGTCTTGGGGAACCCAAAACACTGGTGCAGATGTAATACTAGCGCTCTTATTTTGGAGAGTGATGGAGCTTGATGGTAGTGCTGCTGTCTATGAAAACAACTATATAGATGAACCTGTATTCATTTTGTGCAAAAAGAGTAGGTGTGGAGGAAATCTCATTGGTACTTGAGCCATGGTCATTGTGCATGAGTAAAAAGGAAGAAAAATCACAACGTGCGCTGCCATTTCCACACATGGGCAAGTAGCAAAAGTCCCTACAACACAGAATGGCTGATCACCGTATTTAGAAAACTTCTGTGCTGCACTCCCATCAGTTTAAGATCAGGTGGGATGAGGAGTGAATTATATGGTGATATGGGACAATGAACCATTCCATCACTTCACACGTCTGAGAATGGTTTGATGCACACCAGCTTTTTATGGTGCTTCCTCTTCCACCATAGTCCCCCTTCCTAAACCCTACTGAAGAGTTTTTTTCATTCTGGAAGTGGAAAGTTTACTATCAGAAACCACATGAGGCAACTACACCTTTGTAGGCCATGGAGATGGCATGTCTAGGATGCATTCAACATTCCCACCGTTTTTTTCCTCGATGTCTGGCCAGAGAAAATGTGTATTGGAAAGTTGATGAAGTCCTCTGGCCTGAGAGAAACCAACAAATGGGTCAATAAAATATTGTGTCTAAAAGTTTGCTTTTCTGTGCTCTTTTCACACTTACTATAAAAGCAGGTGCATATAGTTCATGCTCCAAAGGTAAAAGTCCTCTCTAAGACCCATTATAGTCCCAACTGCTAGTGTTTGTATCATTGTGCAATAGGATCAATTGAAATAACAAGAATGACATAACTCATGGCAGACCTTTGTATAAAGCCTTTGTAGGAGCCTAAGAACGCTTGGTTGACCATTGTTGAGCGTATTCTCAAACCCGTAACACCTGGGTGAAGTAGTGAA